>JBBPNN010000016.1:0-92494 GCA_038090935.1 Hortiboletus campestris
CCTACATACCGTGGGGGGGGGGTAGAATTAACACAATAATGAGATAAAACTTTGGTGTGTCCATACAAAGGGTCCGTTACTGATGCGGAAAATCTATGATTTGGACGATGCGAGGAAAATACACGGTTAACTGACTCACACTGGGCAAGGGATGTAGACACTGGCAACGCTAAATGTCGTGGGTTAAGGAGAAGGTTGTCCTACAATCCAGAAATTACGTGCCTCGTTGTTCGGGGATCCAGCTCCTGAACACGGGTTGGACTCTCGCAGATAAGCTTTATGTACCCGGCACAACCTAAGTCAGTTGGAGGCTAGGTAACTGGGTCCATTAACCCCTTGGCAGGTGGCATCAAGGGCCGTTGATCTAGATTAAAGCGGTTACCAAGATACATTAGGGACACTCCGCGGGACCATTCGGGCTCGGAAGGCGCGATATCCTGGCTAATTCGGGGCCGACAGAGAGGAGAGGTTGCTCCCCGAGAGCGCGTGCCTGACCGAGTGCAATGAAATTGGGTCGTTCTGTGATCGGACTTGACCAACCCTGTTGTTTGGCACGAATGAGCCCAGTCAAAGGTTGGTGTATATGAAATATAAAGATCGGAGAAGTTCTGTTGCCCCTTCCTATACGGCCCATAGTCGTAAGACGAACGCAAAGTCTTTCATCATGTCCATGACCTTGGCGCGCGAGTCGGCGGCGCGACGATACGAGGCGCAGATCCGATGATAGTTGACTAACACGTACTGTTCTTGTGGTTTGGAAAGGGATATGAATGGGGTCCGGCAAACGACTGAGTTACAGCTGTACTGGCTAACACTGACAAATAACAGCTGTGGTAGGAAGAAACGTGAGATCAATCGCCTGAACTTATGTCGCTTCACTTGTCTTTCCAGCCTTGCTAGATCAGTGAGGACTTCATCGAGGACTCGACGAGGAAGGAACAGAGGCGGGTTAGCTGGCTCCAAAATGCGGCTCGACCTTGTTCTAGAAGCTCGACTCCGGGGCCAGGAGCACGATGACGAACACAAGCGAAAAATGCATTCACTGCAAGCGATGATGTACGTTTCTTGAGGATTGCAAGATGCCAAGGCAACGAAGGTAGAGTAACCAGATGTTGCATGAGGAGGAGTCAACGCCAGGTCTTAGACTTGCTAGCCAGACATTCATACCACTGCTAGTTTTGTTTACCGCATCGTCGTACTCCACCGTCGAAGAATGTGGCCAATCTTGGCTATAACATTTCTCATCGTTTAAACTTGCTAGAAAGGATCGAGATCATCCTCAGAAAGACGTGTAGCAATTGCCGGATGACTCCAAGGAGTAAGCACCAGGTTACGTCATGCATGCAAACTTGAAGCCCCTTTGTATCGAACAGGCTCCAATTGGCAAGTTGAAACGCTTATTGAGGTTACGGCACCTTCTACACCCACGGCGGCGTTAGGAAACATATATTGAGAACTAGACATGCTCGTCGCCGTTTTTCTCGAGTGATCTAAGGGGCATGAAAACCCCCTGCATTGTCGCATTGTCGCGTAACGTGGCCAGCGTAAGAATTGAGATCTGAAGGAGCTCGACCTCATCCCGCGTTCCCCAGGGTATCACTACAGGGCTTCCCAAATTCCAAAGGCACATTGACTTGACCATGTAGATAAAATGACCATGTAGATAAACGTTCACAAGAGCTGACCTTTTCGAGTATGGAAATGCCAAAAAAAACATATTACAAGGCAAGAGAAACCTGAACGTAAAGGTCGAACAACCAAAATCAGCTCTCCTACAGTCTCAACGACTTCACATACCCACAACCCCGCATTCGAGGACCGTGATCACCTAGTTTACGCTTGTCTTGACTTGTCAACAAGTTCATACGCCTTCACAAAATCAATTTCGGCGCATTTGGAAGAACGAACCCGAATCGACGCACCTCACATGTCTGATCCTCAATGGAACTGTTCTTTCTTCGACCGCTCTACGCGAACACATATGATTCGAAGAACGACCTAACTTTGATGCGTGAACGCACCTCATTCAGGTCAGCAATCACATGAATGTCTGATTCTACCCGAGCCAGGATTCGCGCGGCATGTGATGGTTTGAAACCTGGTTGTGTATTTAATGCCCCATCGTCCCAGAGGATGGCCGTCAAGTTCGGATCGAACTGGCTTCTCAGAACGAGCCGGAAATTCAAGGACGCCAGCAAACAGTTTGCATAGCTTCACGTTTCTTAGCACTGGTAACGATAGTCGAAACAATGATACATAACTTACAGTTTCGATATGGCATAAAACCTAGCCAGGTATCAGTGAGGAAACTATCAGCACTTTCTGGAAGACTTACACTGCGAGATGATAATAGGTTTGCCGGAAAACAACTCCAAGGATCAGCTCTAGGAGCGCAGCTAGGGTTGTCACAAGGCCGGTCTCTATGGTCAACCTCGTTAACTTGACCATGGTCGACTTGTTGCTTCTGAAATGAGAATTGGAAGGACGGAGCTGTGTGACATGCCCATGAGCAATGAACCCGAAAAAGAGTAAAAGTAAACGCACACATAGTATCATGCAGATCGTAATCGCCAAATCACAAACAACACTACTTCCAAGCCAGATCTGCCAGATGTCTGGGTTCTATATGACCTGAAACAATAAACTGTGCACGTACCACTAGCCAAGGGGAGAGCTGGTTTGTTATTGTAATTTGGGTCGAATCGAAGCTTTCAATTGAAGGGAGAAGGTCATCCTTTGGAAAATTATCGTAGTGGTAATTACAAAGTACTATTGGCTTACCGTAAAACCAAAATATATGATGCTGGCAAGTTGGAGTAGGGAGACCTAAAGTACAACTTAGCGCCCTCAAAGTATTCCCAAGTTAACTCGGGTAGATCCCATATATTACCATCATAATAGGAAATGGAAGAAGGCGGAATTTTCGAAGGGATGTTATCCTCCAACAATAGAAACCATGAGTCAGTGTGGTCACTTCTCCCAATCAGCCACCAACGATCTGAGTCCATCTGTTGCTCACCTAGTCCAGCGATGGGTGCTAAAACCACGGGTAAGGCGGCCAACGTAGATGGAACTATAGTGGGAGATTGTTGGGTTGAAGATATCCAAAAACCAGCAAATACGATCCCGGTCAGCAGTGTTTCTAGCAGAAGAACAGCTGTTACTGGGGGATAATCAGTTGAAGTCCCGTGAGGAACAACTACAGTAATCACCGAATGCCTTGATGGCTCTCCGGTCATCTTCGAATCTAGTAAAGTAGATATCTGACAAAATAGTGAGTCCATGAAATACATATGACTCGTGCGAGAACGTGAGAGAGTACACACAAGTCTGAACGGCTAAGGCTCCCATAAGGCTGAAGCAGAGAGTGTATCCAACAACCTGCACATCGCGGAGTGTCGGACCGGACATGAACAAGGTAATAAATAGTAGGGACATACAAAAGGACCATTACTGTTGAAGCCGGAAAATGTAGACAGAGCGGGGAAGGATTACGATTAGCTGACTCACAAACTGGCGGTACTGGATGCCATGGATTAGGCAGAGACATGCTAGAACAGAGAACTCACGTACCTCATTATCCGTATTAGCTCCAAACTTCACTCCAAGTAACTCGTGGTTTCGATGGGAGTCCTCAATTTTTCGGGTGATTAGCCGCCTTTTTATGTACTGGGGTCCAGGGGAATCCGTGGACCATGACGGGGCCCATTTAAGTCGGCCGGGGGCTATGTTATCGGAAAATAGATCGACTGTAAAGCGGTCGCCGAGGTACATCAGATGGTCTCCATACTAGCCTTTAAATAAGTTCAGGCCCAGGGGTGGCACATTCCAAGAATGGGAGGTGGTCCCAGCTAGGACTCGGTAGGTGTGCTTGCCGCGGTGGGCTGCCGGGTAGCGCATGCTGGCAGAGGCCCCGCCGGACTTGGATTAATAGCCTGCAATCGATAGGACCACGACCGTGACTCCACTGGCACCAGTGGCACATGCTATTATGATGCTTCTGTCGACACGGATGGACTATCTTAGTTCTTCTAGAACGTCAGCGGATGAAGTATCCTTAATGGGGACACAGCAATATTACTTACAGTTACTGATCATGAATCCCGCCATGAACAGGTGATGGTCTGATGTTCTCGCCACTATAGGGGCCAGGGCTATGTTCATGGCCCGGGTCCGACGATTCGTTGTCTTGCACCTGTCCGTCCTGTCGTAGTTTGGTGACCAGACCGTCTATGAGGTAAACCGTCGATAGATGTTATAAGTTGTTATTAATAATTCGTTCCAACATTCCCATATCGTTGTTGTATCTTGTAACGCGGCGGGCACTGGAAAAATCTTCAAGTTTAAACTACTCACTTTTGATTGCATATCGGCGTCCCGTGAATCAGAATAGGTCGTGGTCTGACATTCTCACCATTGGCTATGAATCTGACAACCCTTCATCTTGCACCTGATATAGGCTGTAGCATATTACAAGTTGTTGATTTGTACCGCATGTACAGAAGCGGGATGGAAGAGTGGACAAGGAAGCCACAGGATTACATAATGTGTGTAAATACGGGAGAATGAAGGAACAGAAGTCCCCTCGCACAGGATGTACGCCACTAGCACTCAGTAGCGTCTTGCTTATGATATACTTGGACCCTTTCGATTTGTCAAACAGCACCACGGGATCTTCCGCACCAACTGATGGTGACCGAAGGGATGTCTCGTATGCTAAAGGGGTCGAAGGGTGGTGTCCAGACCTCTCAGCTAAGCAAACCCATTCTTTGGCGGCAGACAAATCAGTGGAAGATACTGTTTGTGCCGTATGTGCAAGCACGGTGTAGTGGTTGGATGGCTCTTCCTGGATCAATGAATTGGATCGAGGGGGGTGGCCGCATGGGAGGAATTTCACTGTTGCTCGGGAGAGGATGATTGCTTCGTCAAGATCATCAATTTCCGCTAGCCAGTTATACCGGGTATAGAAACGAATTGCGAGATCGTTCAAGTTCTGTGGTTCGGAATGGGTGGCCGCACGGGTAAAGCGCTTCGCAGGAGAGGACGAGGGCCTGCGCGAGATACTCATGACTGTAGTTGGTTGTACTGGATGGTGAGGTAATCGGCAAGCTTGCTCACCGAACAAGATCGACCCAGGGTTCCCATATTGGGAAAGTTCCAGCGCTTCTTAGGCAAGAGTGATCGCCTCTTGAAGTCCTTCATTACTCCCAGCTGGTCGTCCTGAGTGATAAGTAACATGCAAAGTTATTCAATAAGCGGGCTCGATCAGGGTGCCCAACTGGCCAAAGTTCCAGTGCCCCTCGAGAGCAAACACCCCCAGCTGCCCGTACTGAGCGAAGAGACAGGGCTGACAGGGATCGGTCGGGGTGTCACGGCGGATATAGTTCCAGTGCTTCTCTGGAAAAACAATCGCCTGGTAGAGGTTATTCATCAACCCCAGACGATTGTACTGTATAAAGACAAGCTGCAAGAATCAGCAAAATTGTTCAGCAAGCCAGGAGAATCACGGTGTCCGAGAGGACAAAGTTCCAGTGCATCCCGAGTAAGGGTGATGGCCGTATCGAGGTCGCTGATTACCCCCAGCTGGTGGTACTGAGCTTAAAGGTCAGCTTGGAGATTATTCCGTGACTGTGCGCGAGCGGGATACCCACAAGAGCGAAGTTCCAGTAGTTGTCTGTCGAGGTCGTTCATCCCAGGCTGTGTAATACTGCAGACCGCAGAGAATTCCTGCGCGAGCATAGTTCCAGCACATCTCGGCTGACGGCGATTGCCTCACCGAGGGGTTTGATCCTGCCTCCTCTTCGAAACGGGCTGAAAAGGATATCACCCGATGAAGTTAACAGCGCTGCTGGAAGGAATACACAGGGTGTACATGCTATATTATATATTGCTTCACGAATTTGGAGGCCTGAACATTCGGGACATTCTGGAACGAGCAGTGATTCAGAACAGTGCTGTACTCGACTGGCTGTGGCCACTGGCGTGCAATATTAACATGGCAGCGCTGCGATGGTTCACATCCAAAGAGGACATCTAGACGTGGGAAACTGAGCAATTAAAGCTTGACCCTGGAGTCAGTCCGCCAAGTTTTTTCCGCTAAGAGCTGGTCGCGCGAGTGGAACGACACGGACGACGACGACAGTGGCGACATTAGATGATACCTCGAAATTCTACTCGCAGACTGGAGACGACTTTGGTGTCGTACTCCCGGCAACGTCTTCCACGGCCAGCTCGACTTTACTCGACTCCGTCAAAGAAGGCTAATGCCCCTGCCGCTGCATTCGCCCAGCTCCAGGTCCCCCATCCGGACGCTTTTCGCTTTACAAAAAAGAAGGACCCGTTGACAGAGGAGAGCGTGTCTTTTGTCAATGACATGCGTGGATTCTTGCACCGTCGGGTTCCTTACACCATTCTACCTACGCCTCTCCCCGATCAGTCCAACTCCACCGCACTCAGCACCTATTTCTTCCCTGACTCACCGACCCAGGATCAACTGGCCGTCATGGACGCGTGTCTATACAATCTGTATGACGTGCCTCGTGCAAAACAAGTTTTTGAGCGACTACGAAAAACCACCACCGCTGAAAACCTCCTGGACGCACGGATATACAACTCTTTCTTGGAGGCTTATGTGGAAATGGCGTCTATAAAGGAGCCAAACGATAGAGCTCTGTGGGTGGAGGACGCATGGGCATTGTATGAAGCTATGGAAAACGGGTCGGAAAATATCCACCCGACCGCACAGACCTATGCAATCATGCTTCTTGCCCGGTTACGGTAAGATGGACGGCCGTGTAACATGACTATGTGTCTTACTGCTGACTGCAGACCCAGCCCCGACCTTGATGATTCGACTTCAGCGCTAAGCCCAGGGAAGCTGCTTAGCAGACTTACTGCGCGTGGAATATCCATTCAAGATGTTATATCCGATCGCGTCTTTACCTCGTCTGAAGAAGCATCGGAAGCCATCCGATTGTTGTCCAAGGCAGCAATAGAAATGAGCATGTCACGAGTCATAGCCGAACTAGGGCAGGTAGAAGCTTTGGGGACTCATTTGGACCCATTAAATGACGTGCCAGAGGTGACACCAGTCAAGAAGCTCGCGGTCAGTCGGTAATTCATGATCGGTCACTTCCGTCCTGATTGATCCTGTCACAGGATATATCCCAGGAGATTATCGATGAAAATGGTAACGTTATTCGCTCAACCCCAGTAAAAGAGATCCCATTCAATTTGGACAACCTACGGAAGCATCTGGCACAGGTTACCCTCGCTCGTCGCGTTCTTCCTGAGGATGTCGCGGCTCGTCAAAAACTGCTCGAAGCGTCTGTCTATGACGTCGCCGTGGAGAGGCTCAAGCATGAGGCCAAACTCTTTGATGAGATAGGTTTGGGCCATATGGATGTGGGTCTCCGACGCGCAGACCTTCAAAGATGGATGTGGGACTGGCACCAGAAACTTCGAGTTCGCCTGGAAACCGAGATTGCAGACATAATTGCTGCTGAGGCTAAGCTGACTCGAGGTATGTACTGACTTATGATGAAGAAAAAGTAAAGCCAATACCTCATAGGAGATAAGTCTACTCGCCTGGGTCCATTCTTGTCGCTCGTGAAGCCCGAAACACTCTCGCTCATCACCATCCTGGAAGTGATGCGATTAAATAGCACTGGCGGTATCGCCGATGGTATGAAACTGGCTCGCGCTCTCCTCACCGTTGGGCGTGCAGTCGAAAACGAGTACAAGGCTCAGATGTGCAAGCGCAACAACATCGCGATACCTTCGTTGCACCGCGTCGGCGATCAAAGTTTCTTCACGGGCCTTGGTTACAAAGATCTACACGCACGACGAGTCACAGCCGCCAAGTATATTCAGGACAACGAGGAGTGGACGACGGAGTGGACGCAGTTGTTGCGCGTGCGGGTGGGAAGTATCCTCGTTGACTGTTTGATGGACGTTGCCACTGTCGAACGTACGGCTCTCGACAAACGGACCGGCGAGGAACTGTAGGTGTAACTTTTATCTCTCTCACGTTCTTAGGGGGCTAATCACGCATATAGGAAGGAGAGGCAGCCCGCGTTTTACCATGCGTACGAATACGTTCGTGGTCAAAAATTGGGTGTCATCCGACTAAATCCTGTTGTCGCCGACCGACTTGCCAAGGACCCCTTGCGCGAAACACTTCATCCTCGCCATCTTCCTATGCTTATTAAGCCCAAACCATGGCTCACCCCCGACCAGGGCGGGTACATTTACAACAAGAGTTGGTGTCTTTCTTGTCCTGCAAGGCAGATCCGTTGACGTGACGATTCAGCTTCAGTCATGCGTTTCAAGGATTGTCAAGAACAGCAGAGCTACCTCCAACACGCTTCATCTCTGGGCAATCTTGAACTCGCGTATGCTGGTCTGGACGTCCTGGGCAGTACGCCTTGGCAGATCAACCGGAAGATCTTCGATATCGTGCTCCAGGTCTGGAATTCCGGGGAAAGGCTCTGCAAGATTCCTCCAGCAGTATTCGACAAACCCGAGCCGAAGAAACCGGAAAACTACGACACAGACGTGCAAGCGAAATCCATATACAGCCAACGTCTCAAGGGCCACGTCCAGGATAAAGCAAACAACCACTCCGAGCGCTGCAGCGTCAATTACAAGATCGAGATTTCCCGTGCCGTAAGTATCTTGCATATACATCGAACCACGATGCTTATCAAATGCTAGTTCTTGGGAGACACATTCTACCTGCCGCATAACCTTGATTTCCGTGGACGAGCGTACCCAATCCCCCCTCATTTGAGTCACATTGGTGATGACCTAGCCCGTGGCCTTTTAATGTTCGCAGAAGCAAAACCTCTTGGCGAACGTGGTCTGCGTTGGCTCAAGATTCACCTTGCTAATCTGTACGGGTTTGACAAGGGCAGTTTCGATGAACGTGCGGCATTCGCGATGAACCATCTTGATGATGTATACGACAGTGCCGAGAATCCTCTGGAGGTACGTCGATCTCGTCGTCTCCGTTACTTTATTTATTTATTTCTGGACAGGGTCGGCGCTGGTGGACCAAGGCGGACGATCCATGGCAATGTCTTGCCACCTGCATGGAGCTCCGTGCTGCTCTTGAATCGGAAGACCCTCGTGCACACATGTCGACGCTTCCCGTCCACCAAGACGGCACATGTAATGGCCTGCAACATTACGCTGCCCTTGGAGGGGACGGTAAAGGTGCTGCACAGGTGAACCTGGCAGTCACCGACCGACCGTCGGACGTGTACACCTATGTTGCCAACATGGTTGAAAAGATCGTACAGAGAGACGTTGACAATGGCGAGAACATTGCACAGCTCCTACATGGAAAAGTTTCTCGCAAAGTGGTCAAGCAAACGGTGTGTACCCTACCTTCTTCGTTCGCTCAAAGTCGTGGGGTGTTGATCGTTGGTCTTGTCAAAGGTCATGACGACCGTGTACGGCGTTACTTATATAGGTGCTCGCGAGCAGATCGAGAGGCAGCTGAAAGATAGGGGAGACATACCTGAAGAGCACTGTTGGGCAGCGTCTGCCTACCTTGCAAAGAACGTCCTCCACTGCATCGGTGACCTCTTCTCGGGTGCCAAAGCCATCCAAAATTGGCTCAACCTCTGCGCTAAACTCATTACCAAAGGCGTTCCCAAAGAACGTCTCCCTGAGATCCTGAAACCCCAACGTGCCAACGCCAAGGCAGATACAGTGGAGGCCCGCGTACGGAAAGAGCAGATGGCGACGGTGGTGTGGACAACGCCGTTGGGATTGCCGATCGTGCAGCCGTATCGCAAGGCGAAGCGCAAGCAGATCATGACGTCGTTGCAGACGGTTTACATCTCGGATCCTACTGCACCTGCTGCCGTCAATGGTATCAAGCAGGCTTCTGCGTTCCCACCCAACTTTATTCACTCTCTGGATGCGACACATATGATGTTGACCGCGTTGGAATGTAGGGTGAGTGTCTCCGTTGGAGCGTCGGGGGTGAGAGACGACTGATGGACATCAAAAGACGCGAGATATCACGTTCGCGTCGGTGCATGACTCTTACTGGACGCATGCATCCAGCATCGATCAGATGTCAGAAGTCATCCGGGACACGTTCATCGCCCTTCACTCTTCCGACATACTCCGTAAACTCGAAGCCGAGGTGCGCATTGTCCCGATTTTTTCCATGTTCCCCAGTGACTCAACGCAACACCGTCATGACAGTTCCGGGAGCGCTACGCCAACCACTTTGTACCGCTGTCGGCGATCCGAAAGGAATCGACCCTCAAGACGCTCTTGGCCGCGGGTTGTCGGATTTCGGCGTCCAAGGACGTGGCTGCGGAGCTCAAGCAAGAGAACGAAGCGGTCGGCAACTTGCTCGACGTCACGGACGCCGAGGGGAGCTCGATCTCGACCATCACCGTGGACGACGGTGCTGCAGCCCCGAGCGAGGAACCCGCTGCACCCGCCAAGCGCGCTCGAGGCCGTCCACGGGGTTCGAGCCCGAAACGCATCCAAGTGCAGCGGGAGGACGACGCGGAGAGCGAGGAAGAGTACGAGGACGTTCCAGCCGCGTTCAGGAACAAGTTTATCAAGCTCTCGCACTTGATCCCGCCACATCCGGAAAAGGGCACGTTTGAGGTGGAGACGATCCGAAAGTCGTTGTACTTTTTCTCGTAGGGGTCGTCGGCGCGCTTGGGTTTTTACGTGTGGTCGTCGTCTGTTTTGTCGGTGTCGCTGTTCACGCTATTTTTTTTTGCATTTTCAATCGTCCAACGCCAACCTACCATCACCACCATCCACACGTATATCTATCCGTATTGTAAACTCATCACTAGTGCTACATGTAACAGCGTACATAGAACATAGACGTTCGACGGTCACGCCTCGAGAACGGGGCCCTCTACCAAATATGTCTAGGACGAAGCAAGGTGGCATAAGGCACGTTCACAGACGGCCAACAACATGTTTTGACAAACAGGGTCGATGGCAGACGTGGAATCGGTCGCGTTGCAATGGGCAATGGCACGATCGTCGAGCGCCGCGTCACTTGGATTGCTTGACTGCTGGCCAAACGGCACCGATCGAACGAGCCTGCCAATCCGATCAAGCAGGGCTTCCCTGAGCAGTCCCCCCGGGTTATCAGCCCTCCCAGCGGCTGAAGCTGGATCACGGGGAGCAGCATGAGCCGCTGCCGTTGCCGGTGCTGGTGTGACGCACAGATTGAGCGTGCTCGCAAGGAACCAGCCTGCATCCCTCGTGGCGAGCGCCCGGACGCGCTCTGCTCTTGTGCCGGCGAGTCTTTCCAGCCGTTTTGTGCGCGATTCGGGGGCCGCACGTTGTTGTGGTTGTGGTTGGGAATGAGGTTGTGCGGAGGGTGAGGTTGGTATTGGTGTCAGTAGTGGTTGTGGTTGTGGTTCTGATCGTGTAGCTGATGGTTGTTGAGAGGGCAGCTGGGGCGAGCGGGGAGGGGTAGGGACCGCGTACAGCGCCTCGAGCTCACGGATCGTCTCGAGGCCGAGTCGGTCCCTGATACCGTCTGCGATACTGCCGCTCCCGGCTCGATCTCTGTTCGAGCCTGGGCCGGGGGGGCGGACCAAAGGCGGGAGAGCGTCCAGCGCCTCGAGCGACGCGCCGATGAGGGCGAACACGTCGGTGCGCACATCTGTCTTCTTTGGAGGATCGATCGAGGCGGAGCCAGTGCACTTGTCCTTGTCCTTGTCCTTGCCTCTTCCTCCGGCCCGACCGGCCTTGTTCTGGTCCTTCTTGTGCGGCGGCGGGACAAGGGGTGCAAGGCGCGCGGAGCACAGTGGGGCGAGGGCACGTAAGAGGGCAAGGAGGACGCGCTCGAGAAGGTGGTCAAGGACCTTGTCGACGTGTGCGTGCGCGTCGGTGGAGACGGAGATGGCAGTAGAACGTGGGCGCTGGCGCGGTCGTTTTGGCTTGGTGCTGTCTTGAGCAGTGTGGACCAGGGTGTGCAAGGCTGTCCGGAGGACGTACATGAGGAGCGGAGACGCCAGCGCAATGCGCGTGCTGTCTATATGCACTGGGTTGAGTTGCAAAGGCGTGTCGAGCGCGGTTTGGATTTGTACGGACGGACGCGGGTTCGGAGGGGAGAACAAGAAAAGGTGCATCGTGTCGAGAGCGCGGAGGATCGCGTCGGCAAGGCGTGATGCATACGAGAGAATGTCTGCATTGGGAGAGGCGAGGACACCGCTGAGAGAGGCATACGCTGCGACGAGCGATGGCGAAAAAGGGTACTGGGATGACAGAACGCGCGACCAGTCTATAACGCGCGGGAGGTGAGCATATATGCGCGGGCGTTGCTGGTCGACATTGGCTTACCGGCACGACTTTGGTCCCAGCTCCACTCGGGATCGTGTTGGTCCTTGGTGGGGTTCTTTTTGCTCTTCTTCTTGGGAGGCGGTGCATCCGAGGTGGACGCTACCTGAGATGTGTCGGTGGGGAGTTTGGAGAGCACTAGAGCGTGTTGGGGCGTGAGTGGGCGGAGAAGCGTGGTCGACACGTACATTCCTGATCAGCATCGCGTTGAGCTTTGAGAGTCGTGAGTTGTTTTTCGAGCTCGAGCGCGTACGTCCGCCAGTCTCGACTGACGTTGTCCTTGTTCGCGGTTGGAAAACGGGAGTGAAGATCTAGTAGGTAGGCTGTTTGGGGTGGTCGTATCTGCGTATAGACTCGGATCAGTGACACGGTGAACTTACACGCGGTCGACTGATCTCTGGGCTTGTGTTTCAGAGCTGCCAAAGCCTGTGTCAAAGGTCAGATCGTACGTCGGGGAACAACACGCTGGTGCATACGATGGCTATCCGCACGACAGAGCAAGGATCAGACTGGGACATTACCCCTAATGGTGGGTTCAAGGGCATAACACACTAGCTACATCACGACGTCGAGGTACAAAAAATATGAATTTCGGACGGGGTTGCTAATGAACATGGGGTGGAGGTCACATTGTTACTTGGACTCTACATCCTTCACCTTGGACTCGAGGTCAGCCTGTAAACGCTCGTTAGCACGCTTCGACCAAAGTGTAAGACAGTTTTAGCTGTTCGCTAAATTGCGACGCACAATCTCCTTCTTCTTCGCTTCAAGCTAGACGAGCATTTGAGTGTCACTGGAGATGGGGAAGGCAAATTTAGCACACCTGAGACTTGAGCTTGCGCAACAGATCAGCATCATGTCGCCGTGCGTATTCCTCTGTGGCATGTCAAACCTCTGCAATCATGCCAGCCAATCAAGCCCACCTTCTTGAGCCCTCTCCCTCTTTCTGCAAAATTGGTTATTGTCCAGCCGCAGTGCAGAATTTGAGGACACTCACCCAAACTCCTTGCTCTGTGCAACACTACCCTCTCTGGTGCTGGAAGTGTACGCTCTCACGAGAGCGGCGCGACTAGCAAGGGTAGCAGGCACTCTTCGAGTAGCAACAGAAAACATTGTAGATATCGTCCGTCGGTGTAAGCAAGCGAGTTTTTATACAAGGCGTGACACCCAAACAGGTTGTGTCACCCCGTGTCACGTCCCACACATTCTCGTTCTCTCTTTTGCAGTCATGTCCTCGGTCCGTCTCCTCGCGCAGGTGGTCAGTTCAGCGTCCCTTTCGTCGTCAGAGTCGCGCTCATCGTCGTTCTCGTTGACAGTCTCGAAGTACCCGCAGTGCACGAGCATTCTCTTCCTCAGCTGCCCGGCGAGGTATCCTTTCCGCATTCCGCCGATCCAACGCATTGACATATCCTCCCGGCTATAGACCTCGTCCAGGACTTTTACCTCAGAGAACTCAAATCCTATAAACCACCCGTTGTTGTGCGTATCCAGCCTGTCGCTCGTCTTGGATTCTGACGTGATGGGATCCCGCAGGCCAAGGATGCCCACGTCGGAAGCGTAAAAGTGTTCGCCTCACCCGCTGCGCCCAAGCCCCCAGTTCTCCCTGCGGACCTCGCAGCACACCTCACAGCATATGACGCCGCAGAACCAACAAAAGCAGACGTCGAGGCCATCAAACCCACCAGTCTCTCGGGAGAGGATGTCGGAGCCGGCGCAGAGGCATTCTTGTCCTTCTTGGAAGCAGATGTAAAGCCTGCAGAGGCTCACCACTGATGTTCAAGACTAGACCGCAATTTGTTCAATAGATTTGCCCAGATACCGTGTTTGGCCCGGACACCGCCGCCATCAGTACTCAGTCTTCGTCTTTTGAGATTTCTGAAATGTCTGGACTAACGTGCGAGCGACACTGTTTGTCTGGAAATGTCTTCATTTCACCACTGCCAATTTGCAAAAACTACCACTGAATGCAAGATGATTGTTGAATTTCGGCAAGACTGTGAGTATTGTAAAAGGGGGCGATTTAATTAGTATGGAAGGCGGGGCGCTCCCATAGCACAAATTCTTAGGTAGATGGTCCATACGGGATCTCGAATGACACGCAGCATTCCCCACAGTTGGTGTCCTCTTGACGGAGATCATCAGAGCGCAAGCCGAAAAAACTGTCCATCATTAGCACTGTAGGCTACGCTCTACGAAGGAACTGCAGATGCTTGGCGAGCCGCCAAAGATCCTAAACTGGAAGAGGGGTGACGCAGATGGATGCAATGATGTCGCTCGCCTACCCACTCCCGGCAAGACAACTATGCCGAACGGTCGTGCAGGAGTGGAAGTGACCACGGCTGCATATAGGGCATTGGCGAGTGCATATGGATTTGCGTCCGGGAGGGCTGATGGTCGTAGTCGGTGCGGGGAGGGTTGCGGCTCTTTATACTTTATGACGAGCGTGTGTTTGGCAGTGAGAGCGGGGAGGGGCGGTGGTGAGAAATCAGGGAGGTGGCGAGGTGCTTGGGTGAGCCCCTGCGGAGCGGACGAAGAGGAAGTAGTGTGGTTCCTTTGGCGAAGCTACGATGGTCGTACTGGAAGACTTTTCCGAGATCCCAGACTCTTGTTTCGTAGGTCCTGTGCAGTGTAGTAGGGGGATCAAAGACGACGATAGGGATCAACAAGTTGAATAGTGTGGGTGCTCTTCAATCGACGCAAAAACGTAGGAACGGTTCCATACACCCGGTGTTGTAGAGTATGTGCTCCTGTCAGAACTGATTGGTAGACAGGAAAGAGGCGGAAATAAGACGTCTAGCCTGTATGGACATCAAGCGAATTGTTCAATTTTCGGGCAATCCTGACGTGCTCACCTGCGCATATGAAAAAACCAGAATTCTTGACCGTGTCAAATATGAAGACAACCCGTAATTATTTAAATGTTTACGGATGCTTGGGGAATCAGATGCTGTAAGATAAGCAAACGGAGAAAGTGGTGGTGGTGAGGATGGAGTGGGATATGCGTGACTGAACTCGGGGAGTGGATGTCCGCAAACGGGGTGCACGGACAGTAGGCACAGCCATGTCTCTCCCTCGCCGGGGTATCTGGCGTGCGTGGACATAAAAGTCTATAAAATACAAAGGGGGTAAGACGATGGGTAGGATTGATGATGGTGTTTATTCGGCAGGATGGAGCAGCGGGACACGCATACGAGAAACGGGTTGGGGTGCACGTAACTCGGGGAGGGGCCATCCCCGTGAACCGTAGCACCGTGCATCCATGCCAAATGCGGATACCATGTCTGGCGCACGGAACAGCATACACGCTATCTCGCCCACCTGGACGTTGAAGACGGTGAAATGGACGAGAAAAGAGGACCAAATGTCGTGTGGGAACACTTGCGAAGATTTTCTGTCGTAGATTCGTCGTCAGAATCGTCGATTGTAGCGCCTCATGCAACGGGTAATGACTTGTCAACCTCACAGACAGCTATTCGTATGCGTGTCTTCGTGACGCGGTGCCTCGGTGGAGGGACAATTGAATTCGTCAGCCTTGTCTAAGCACCAACAAGCGCCGAAAACACGGGGCATGTGCACTGGTCTAGATAAATAAGGGGAATGGCATATATATACAATGCGGATAGTGATGGACAGGCCTGGCTTGGCCTGAAAGCCTGGGCTTGGGCCTGACCAAATCTCAGGCCAGGCCCACTTGTCAGGCCTGGGCTTGAACTCACCAGAATGGGCTGTACACGAGCCAGACAAGCCGTATAGCGAGACGGCTGTACCAGGCGATGTCCACAGTCACCAGGAGTGTCCCAGAGGCGATAGGAATGAGTGCACCGTCGAAACGGATGCGCTACGTCGAGATAACTGGCCAGGAGGCCATAGAGGCGAGCAGAGTGCGTTGGGAGACATTGAGGGCAATCAGGACCGCCGGAATGTTGTTGATGGCGGCGGATACGATGGGAATGCATGCCGTATGGATTGCGCCACAAGCGGCAAATGCTGCGACTCGAAACGAGTCGAAACGGGGTCACTAGCTGGAGGCAAGGCGAGTCAACACGGACGGTACAAGCACACGACGTGCGACGCACCTGAGCCATCCACAGCACCTATCAACCATCTCAGATGACTCACCGACCATCCGAACCCACCGCGTCGTTGTGGACAACTTAAATCAATCGCTAGAAGGGTTAGCACCAGCAGACCAACTTACCAAGTCATACAGCCACGTCAAGGCTGTATCGCGCGAATCGGAAGCAGTAGATATGTTGCATATGGACTAGAGACGTAGGAGGGCGACCCTGAGCCGCAATACACGAAGACAGCGGCACCGGAGTCAATCGATGCTGCACTTAGACAGCGTCAGTGACCGTGACGTGACCAATAACTTACCATATATGGACACCGCTCGAGCGCAACGCTTTCGGGTCTACTTTCCAAGCATCATAGTTAGTTATACCTCAGCTGGTTTTCCAACCACTGAGGTGAGTACATTATTATAGAGCTACCTATTGTAGTACTGACTTATCTACAGTACTTACATATTCAATAAAAAATACTGCTAAGCCCTGGCCCAGGCCAGGCCCACGGCCCTGTGAAGCCTGCTTCCGAATCGACAGTTTAGGCGAGCCATTATGGCTCCGTAATGGTGCCCCGTTTAGAAAGTCCAGGTACACACACTGTTTTTGGAACCGCTTGGAGTCATTTGGCTGGTGAGAAACTCTGCAAAGTGCATTGACAACGTAAATTCATACTCTCTCATTGACAGATTAGTAGGGCCTGGCCTATATAGGGCTTGGCCTAAGCTTCAGGGCTTCTGGCCAAGCCCGTCCATCACTAAATGCGGGGAAGCCACACCTTGTCCATCGACCCTCTCCATTGCCCTATTTCATTGCATCGCTGGTAACCACGTCGTCGACAATGACCAGTGCGTAGTGACAGGATGGAACGCGCATCGACGTTGACCGCTGACCGTTGGACAAGTACGCCAACCCAGAAAACCAGTCACGATTCATACGGTGACATTCTCACCAGATGGCGAGTACGCCTTCACCAGCGATGAGAATGGGGTCCGAGTGCGGCGAGTAGAAGACGGCACACAAATGGCAACAATGGATGCGCGACATGTCCGGTGTCTCGCAGTGTCCAAGGACGGGAGATGGATCGCAGCAGGGACACGCGGGGGCGATGTGCATGTGTGGGATACAAAGACATACAAACCAGTCTTTGTGCACAAGGAGGATTCCAGCAACATCAACGGAGTCGATTTCTCGCCCGACTCGACTCAACTCGTCTCTGCATCGCATAACGGGACAGCCATCGTTTGGAACATTGCAACTCGCGAACGAGTACAAACACTCCGCCACGAAAGTCTGGTGATCGCAGCGAAATACTCGCCACAGGGCGATCGAATCGCAACAGCCACTCCCTATTCCGTTCGAGTCTATGACAGCAATGATGGCCGCTTGCTCGTGGACGTCAAAGCAACAGTAACCTCGTGGTACAACACTGGTCTCGTCTGGTTCAACAACCACCTCCTTGTCCTATCTGAAGGTAAAATTAAACAATTCGAAGCATCCACAGGGTTACCAGTCTCAGAATGGCCAGTCCCCGATGCCGATATATTCTCGTGCATTGCCCTACCGAAGGATGGGGAATTTGTTGCATGCTCTGCCAAACATACGGTCGCATTTTGGGACATGGCGACACACACACAGCTTAGTCTCATCCAACATTCTCAGCAGATGCATTCAATCGCACTCTCTCCAGATGACCGGTTGCTCGCAATCGGTGGAAAGGACGGAGAAATCACCATAAACAGTCTATCCTGGGTCACTGTATGTATCGTGTCTCATTAGATTGTGCATATGAACAAATACCTTACTCCATTCATCTTTCCACATTTGGTTCGATCCTTTTGTTGCGTCTACAACCCATGTTCCAGGAAGCAGGCATTCGGATCGACGACGCCACGCTCCGTTCTTGGGAGCACAATCGACTCGCGGACGCAGAAACATCATTGACTGCAGCAGTCAACAAGTCTCGGAATCCAAGCCATCATGCACTCGCCAGTCGAGCTCTCGTCAGAGCACATCTGCGGCAATGGGACGCTGCACTCGCCGACGCCACACAGGTGTTTGTTGCTCTGCTCTCACGTATGCTCATGCTGACCCTAATTGACGCCAAGTCTATCAAAATTCAGCCGTCCACTATTGGCTACATTGCAAGGAGTGTAGCGCTTGTCGGCATCGGGGAAAAGAACAAGGCATATCGGGCGTGCGACACCGCGTTCGCACACTCTCATTCATCTCACGTTAGCTTCTTCCTTTTGATCAAGGTATGTGTTCCGTGCCCTGGAGCTTGGTTGCCTTCATATCCCCATACTGCCTAGGCTATCATCGTGTTTACGGCCGGAGAGCACAACGATGCGATATCCCGCATGGACGACCTCATCGCTACGGTGCACCCCAATACAATATGCTACGTGGTTCAGGCACGTTCGCACGAGTCACCACACAGCAGACAACCTTATCGACATTTGTACTAGGCATATATGCATCTTCTCATTGGAAACTCGCACATGGAGAGTGGCGACTACAAGAGTGCGAAGCAATCGTTTGAATGTGCACGGGCCCAGATGCGACCTTATTCGAGTCAATTACTTTCGGTAATCTCATTGGTAAGCCTTCTGACGGCTATACCACATTGTGTCGAAACTCCCTGCGATTTTTGATAGATATCTGGATGGAAGTTTGATAATCTTGACGTCACAATTAAACAGGGTCTTTGTGAAGCTCTGTATGCTGCAGGTCGCATCAAAGAGGCAGGGGAGTCTCTACTGAATATAGTAAATGCCGTCGAAGAGGAGGTGTATATGACTGGATCGATCACCACCTGGCTTTCTGGTGAGTCATGATTTTCCTGTCTCTTCGCCATCCATTCGAAGTTTCACCACAGATTTCGCGCAACAATGTCTCTCCTCCCCCGAAAGCAGTGGTGAGGCAACCCTCCATTTGCCATCTCCCACGCCGCTCCTGAGGGGGTGGGCAAAATTAACATTGGCAGGGAGTTCGTGGACAGATGCCCTAGTCGCCACCATGAAGGTGAGTATCTCCTTTTTCTCTGGTACTCCTCGTGGGCTTGACATTGCATTGCTCTCGAGTTTACTGCGCCGAGATTCACGGTGTATCGGGCTCTCTGTGATCGTCTCGAAACGCTCAACCAGATAATGGCCGCAACCGAGTGTTTCCACCAAATGATGAGCGAATTGGAAGGGGGTAAAAATCTACATGTAGAGCAGGCGGAATGGGTTCTTGGTGAGCGGTCTTCCATACCGTGTAGGTATTGTTGTTCACGTGACCACTTCCTGGCAGACTTCAAGCACCGATTCCCCAAGAAACTAGAGTATCTCGGAGATGCCGCAATGAATGGCCAGCAACTCGACGAGGCCATCTCCGAGTATTCAGCTGCACTATCCCTCGATCCCGACGCACCTCAAGGTCTCTTCATCAGGCGAAGCAAGGCGTACATAACCAGGGGTCTGTGGGAGGATGCGTTAAACGATGCGAACAAGGTGCGTTCCTTTGTCTCGTGCAAGTTCATTCTCATCCGCCATCGTTATTAGGTGATCACGCTCGATCCATCCTCTCCGTGGGGGTACGAGAGGAAACGCGAGGCTTTACACAGGGCAGGACGGTATGAGGATGCCATTGGCGCTTTCGAGGCGATGCTTTTGAAGATATCGCAGTCGCCTGATCCAGAAATTCGTGGTGTGTTTATTGACATCGTGCTAATATTTATCCATTGATCTTGTCTCGTAGGGCGACATCACGAGTATGTGAATCCAGAGCAGACCAAGGCGGTGATTCGTGCGGCGATTGAAGACACCATTCGCGAATTCCCGCTCGCGCTCATTAACACCGACTCCGGTCGTCTCCTCGACAAGTCTGGGCAAGCGTGCTCATTCGAATCTCAACCTGTCTTTTGGGAGTTGCTCTCTTCCACGACCACACACATCGATCATGCCCGGATTAAACACGAAGTTGCAGAGTACTACCGTTACGCCACGTTCTCTCACAAGTGGGAAGACAACGAACCTCTGTTCGAGCAAGTCATGCGAATCGTGGTGTACGAGTTGGAAGAGTCGCTCACTCACGACAAGCTGCAAATGTTCTGCAAGATAGTCCGGGATTCTGGATTCCATTGGGCATGGAGCGATACGTGTTGCATCAACAAAGCAGATCACTTTGTGCTTCAGGAGGCCCTGGTCTCTATGTTCAAGTGGTATGAGGGTTCTTCCGTGACAATCGTTTTGCTTCGTGGTGTTCGCTCTCCATCGAAGCGCGGAGACCTGATAAGGAGCATTTGGAACAGTCGGGCCTGGACATTGCAGGAATATCGTGCGTCCAAGGTGGTCCGATTCTACACCGAAGACTGGAAGCCATACCTGAACCTTGATATTCCCAACCACAAGGAGTCGTCTGAGATCATCGCAGAGATGGAGGAAGCAACTCGTGTGTCGGCCCGAGCCTTGATGGCCCTCCGACCGGGTTTGGATGACATCCGGGAGAAGCTGCGTCTAGCTTCGACACGCCAAACGGCACGGGTCGAAGACGCAGCTTACTCGTTGCTTGGAATATTCTCAATGTCCTTACCAGTCGTATATGGCGAGGGGGACAAGGCACTCGGGCGATTCTTGGCACAGCTCCTCATGAGTTCGGGAGATACGGATATCCTTGCATGGACAGGGCGATCTGGAACCTTCAATAGCTGCCTCCCTGCTGACATCACTGTGTTCGACCAGCTTCCGACAACGCACGTCCCGGTGGCCCTCGAAGGTGTCGAAATGGATAGGATCACGTCTAGATTGCGAACCTCGTCACTTGATTCTACCTCAATCATGAGATTGTATGATCGACTCCATGAGCTCCCTGTACCGTCGTTCGCAGGAAAACGGATGAAACTTCTGTGCCTCAATTTTAAACTCGGACCTTTATCGGCTTCTCGGAGTGGATCGTGGCATCTTTTCCGTGCACAGACAGCTGTTGGGGTCGTGAAGATCAGGACTGGGGATGATCTCTCTCGATTCGGTTCTCTCTACGTTGTTCATCCGTGGATTGACTTTCTCCTCGACCGACAGCCTGTTGGAAGTGTAGCGGAGACGATATCCGAAGAGAACATAGAAGGCCAGTCTTCTTCGATAGGCGAGTTGCCATCGTTCCCTGGCCCCT
The DNA here is from genome assembly GCA_038090935.1 of Hortiboletus campestris. Lineage (NCBI taxonomy): Eukaryota > Fungi > Basidiomycota > Agaricomycetes > Boletales > Boletaceae > Hortiboletus > Hortiboletus campestris. Next base: position 21,555 of record JBBPNN010000016.1, read on the forward strand.
TCGATGTCACATCGGCATCCCAGCAAACACAAGCAGCGCGGTTCATTGACCGCCTTGGGCGACCATTCAATGGATCTTTTCACGGCGCAGCTTCTCTCCGCCCCCCCTCATCGTTATCGCCGATGGAGGTGCAGATGCGAGCCCTCCAAGTCATTGCTCGACTGAGACAACCGTTTGGTGCGCTGTTGCTCACACCTCACCTCGGGAATGTGGCAGCATATAGGAGGGTCGCTGCAGAGAGTTTGATCACTGTCCAGGTAGAAGAGATCACACCAATGATATTAAGCAAGCTGGTCAAGAGTGTACGCACACTGGACGTGCTGTAATTATCAATGCTATCAGTATACGATCCTCGTTCTTCACATTTCACGGTTTCTCTTTCCTATGAATGTTGTTTTGGCAGGTAATCGAGAACGTGCGTGTACTTCACGTTGGGCCCCCGACTCTTCTTGTCACCGGTCTCGTGAGAATCGTTTCGTAGATTAATTTCTCGTCTTGTCGAATCCTTCTTCGTAGCCTTTCATCGAGTGTCCACACATGTTCAACGACCCCAATGTCCGCGGCCGCTTGAGGAAATGAGGGACCACGACGCACGATAGCGGTGGACAAATACGAAAGGAAATGTACTAGTTCTGATAGGGCGAGTTCATCGTCGTTGATGATGTAAATTTGGTTGACCGGTGCTTTGAGACAGAGAGATGCAAGGCTGGAAGGAAAGACGTAAATTGGACAGCATCGAAATTCTACGTGTGACTCGCTTGAACGTGAAGAAAAAGGTAGTTGTTCTTATTGGGCGAGTTCATCGTCTTTGATGGTGTAAATTTGGCTGACCGGCGTTTTGAGACAGAGAGATGCAAGGCTGAAAGGAATGGCCCGAATTGAACAGCATTGACATTCTATGTGTGACTTGCTTGAACGTGAAGGAGCTACAGGAATCGACGAGGATTTGTTCTGGCGCAATTGGGAACAAGATCGGTTGGGGAGCGGGACGTGAGTTACTTGGACAGGGGTCACAGGGCCCGAGTCAGAGCAGGCTATATGGCTGGCCAAGATAGACCACCGTCGGGCTCATCTGCGGACGACATTTGTGACACAACCCGTTTCATATATGTTGCAGTCTACTGTGGTCTGCAGCATCTGCAAAACGGTGCGGTGCCAAAATACCCTGGGTTCTGAATACATGAAAGTGATCACCGTCACTGGCTGATTCAGGGAGGTCAACGATGAGCGTCAACCTGGCCCTCTTAGATTGAAGCAGCACGAGTTTGAACAGCAGTCGCCGCCATCTTCACGGTGTCAGACAAGAGAGTGAATAGATGAAGCGGAGCTCACCTTCGTGGTCGCTGACCGCCATGGCGCCTAGGTCTGCAGAATGATACCAAGAACGACTGGGAGCACCTGCCAACTCGTACTTTAACCCCTCAACTATGGGCTTTAGCAAATCCCTCCCACCACAAAGGAACAGAGTACCTACAATTATCGTTCTTGAGTGGCCCTATGGTCCAGCCATGGACGAATCTGGAGGCTGCTACATAAATGGGGTCGCGAAGGCGATATGCCAGTTGGACCAGCCAGTACGGAACACGATGGAAATGAAGGCCCGAAGCCGTCAACTTCAAGAGAACACTGTTGAGGGACTCGGGGCAACCGTTTCCCTACACTTATGCGCGACACTTACTAAAGTTACCTTGCATCGGCATCTTCCGGCCAGGGCGCACCGTTTAGTTTTGATAAGAGCACAAGCTTTGATCTGGCAATGTTGCACGAGTGTAGATCTGACACCTTGGGCGCCCAACTTGAATCTGGGCCCGATAGTCGTGAACAGCGACGGGGTACGGTTTCGAATCGTTGTCACGACGACCTCGTCCAGCATGCCAAGATCGGAATCCATAGATGTTGTCGAGGATCGTCCATCGGGAAAACATGACCGTAGAAGCAGGACGATGAGAGTGATTGCGGCGAGAAATAATGATTTTCCTTCATGTTCGAATACGTCTTCCCCCACTGGTGTCTGGGCCCACTAACAACCTAATCCAGAGCCCGTCTAGCAAAGTAGCAAAAGGACGATTCAGATTCGTCCTCTACTCTACTCCCGGCAGGCTCTTGGGAGATCGTCGCAGTGAGCATCTCCTATCGCTGAGTTGTCGTCTATGCATTCGATATTCTGTCTGCCGTGATAAGTTGAATGCATGACGATCAACTCCCTCTTGCATTGTCTCCCTACTAGTACTGAGGGGGGTTGGGAACGTATCGTGCCGTTCTCGGCGAACCGAGATGCGACGCCGGCTGCAATCGCGTGTTGCGGATCGCCTGACATTCGTCGTGTGTGACAACATTGACAAGGTGGTCGGTCTCCTCAATCGCACTGCCCTCCACGCGCACGCAGTCGAGTGACTGTTTTGACCTTTCCGGCACATGGAACAGAACGTTGCAGGCGCAATGAGCTGGAAGAGTCTACTTCAAATGACACGAAACAGCTGCCACTGACTCGGAGATTGCATGACAACTCCGCTGTCGGACAACTGTCTGAGATGGATGTGCACACGCGGCTATACCACTGGCATGTAACGAAAAACGTGTATTAACAGCTCGTCGAGGAAGAACCAATATCAGCATCCAAACAATGTCGTGCTAGGGTAATTGCTGACTTGAAAGTGAAGAAAAACTACTGATTTGTCGGGAATAAGGCCATACGTAGATCCAAGTAGATATCGTAACAATTGTGTCGTTGGTGTCGTTGGCTGGCATGAAGGGACATCTTCAAACAGGAAAAAAAAGGTCGTGGTGTCGGGGTACGTGTTCCTTGAAAAGACATCTATCAGGTCAACCGAAGCGCGTCTTTCCAGCTCAAACTCTGTTTCGGCGGAATCTGGAAAAGAAGCTGGGTTTGGAGCCCCGCGGGGGGGTCCTTACGCTCCCCATGCGGTCACGTCTCCGACCACAACACACGGTGAAACCAGCCAAGAAGAGGAGGAGCATCGAAGTAAAAGTGAGCCAAAAGCCTTGACGAAGCGCGTCAGCACAACACTGCAGATCGCAAACGGGACGAACGTGCCTGGTCCGGTGATGGCGCCGAAACCGAGGTTGTCCATTTGATCCTTGAAGTAGGCATAGAGAGCAATGTCGATAGCGAACGCGACGAGGGTCAGGGTAGCAGCGAGGAAGGAGACGAGAGAGGCGATGAGCGTGACGGCGATGTGTTGCGAAAACGAGAGGAGCAACGCGATAAAGGAAACACCACATGCTATATCGAGCAACATCAAAGACCAAGGCAACACGTGGTCAGAACCGGAAGCAGACACGTTGGAGCTGAACAAATGACATACCAACAGGATGGACAGCGAGACCGAGGGTCCATGAGGACCCGATGGAGATCGAGTTGTCTGCGTTGTTTTGGATGGACAGCGAATAACCGTAGCCTGTGTGTTGGATATGAGCGACAGGTCAACGATGAGCTGGGAAACGACAGCGCACCGGTCTCACTGCAGACCATGTTTCCGTTGAGGGCGGTGTAGCAGTAACTCCTGTGCACGGATAAGGGGAAAACTCTGGGTGAATTCGGGAGACGATATACCAAATACCCAGCTAGAACGGCAAATGGACGGGCGTCAATGGCTGGGCCAAATGAGGACTGATGGAATTAACTGACTCTGAGTTGCGACATTGATTGATCTCCTGTCACCCCGACTGTGCCGTCCGTGTGCACGCGAGTGATGTCCATCGCGGTCAGGTAGGGAAGCGAGATGGAGACGATGAAGAGGAGGACAAAGGCAGCAAAGATGAAGAAGATGGCGGGTACGCAGAAAGCGCGCGACATGATGATGGCGTTTGTCGTCGTCGGGAGCGACGCTGAGGAAGGGGAAGGAGGCAAATCGCGAGGGAGGGCAAAGACATGCCAAGGATGCCTTTTATTATTGCGAGTTACTCAAAGTGGAACGAGAGTGGGGTCCAATTACATAATACTAGACCTGGAAATGCACAAGCCGCACACAGCCCGCCGCCAATCAGGCATGGCATCGGCATGTTCGTCATCATTCCCACGATGTCCAGGTCAAGGGAAGCCGGTCCTCTGTTGGGTGCGCTAACTTGCCTTTCTAGTCCAAGCTACTCCGCCTTTTCAGCGGTTGTGTTGCCTTGTTCGCTCGGGCCTCCTTGCTGTTGTAGTACTCCATGGTCTCGTTCCATGGTTCGCTCCGAGCCTCGAGGTCACACGTTGGCGACATCTTGGATGGGCCAAAAAGGGACACCTGAAACCCTTGTGTCTTGTGTCCTGGGTAGCTCGTCCACCACGACAGGGGTCCCAGGGCTGACCTTACGCCCAACGCCCGATTTAAACGCTTTACCACACAGCAACGTAAGTCGTTCCAACACCAGCACCGTGAATTGCAGGTCGTCCTAACACCATGTGGGAAATATCAGATTCGGAGGAGTCTGAATCTGAATCTGAATCTGAGGGGGAGGAGTCCGCCGGACAAGACTGGCCTTTGAAGAATACTGCTGTGGCTGCGATAGAAGCCGAGTTGGGTCTGGACAGTGGTACGCTCCAAGAGTGCGTCTCGATCATGTGGCGATGTCGTATCGGGCGACGATAAGATTAATCGGCCTCTAGCCCCCTGACCGACCTTCGCAATGCAGATGTTCTTGTTCGGATCTACTCCCTGGCTGTGCCAAATTATAATGTGTATATCCAGTACCATTGGTGTTACCCACTCGAATACAAGACATGCGACCACATTTTCGGTTTCCGAACCACACACCGTGATCCGACCACAAACGATCTCCCATTCGACTGGAACACTCGAGGAGGCTAGTGACCGAAATGGTGCTTTGACGACCCCGACGGGAGCTGGCTCGTACCCGATTTATGAGCGCTTAAACACTACTTCGAACCATTCACCCCTGTAATTGGGATGCACGCACGATGGACATACCCCGAGCACTGTCGGCGTTCCAACCCCAACCCCAGAATCGGAAAAGGGGGACAGGTTCAGAAAGGGTATGCTCCAAAAGTGCATATCGATCCTGAGCTATGACTTCGGGGGGGACGAAGAGTCTCTGATGTCGTTGTCGAGTGTACACGCTCGTGCGTCTTTTCGGAACCTTGTGAAGGAGATGCTCTCGTTCTGGACCAAAGCATATCGAAGTGGATATCCTACTCCGTTGGATACAAGATCGCATTCCCACCGTCCTATCTCCGTCTTGGCAGGGACTTGTCAAGGATAAACCTCCCTCTAAACGACACTCGGAACAGATGCTACCCGATATAAGTACGGTTACCTTGACGAACAAAGTTGGAATTGGCGTGAAATCGGTGGGGGTGAGGCTTTTACGATGGTGGCGTTCTTGGCGTTCAAGAAGTGTACTTTGGTCCAATTGAGGATGGCAATAGGAACGACGCTGCTACGGTGACGATGCGGGAGTATAACTGACCGTGCGTCTCCGGTCGGTCGAAACAGACTATGGTTGCTTGTACAAGTGGGGGACATAGCTGACGACCACATTGTTACGTGCCAGAAGACTTGTCGGATGAATGGACCGCACGCGGGATGCGCAAAAATAGTGCATAGGGGTGCGGAAGAGGTGATAAAAGGGCGAGAGGAACGTGACGACGAGGTAACAAGAAAGAAAGACAGCGACGATGATTGCAATCGCTGCAATATATCATGATATCTAGGTGATCGTTCGACGTGCCCAAGTGCTGTAAGTCGATGGCTTTGCCGTCAGATTGGTCAAATTTGCGATGTTGCAAAGCTCGGCGATACTCCGATCGTGATCGAGGACAGATGAATATTGATCAGCATAGGCCGTCGTGTTTGCGATACGACCGGTCTGAGGTACAACTCCGAAAATATAAGAAGAGGGCGGCTGACCTGCCTTGACCATCTATCTGTCGCAAGTTTACCTCACCCTCAAGCCAGCGTCCTCAGCCCACCATGCCTACCGAACTTCAACTTCGTTGCGAAGGTAACCCCTTCGAATCGCCCGTCAAGGCCACGGCATCCTCTGCACCGATGACGATATCGGACACCAGAGCTCAACAACCCGACGTTCTCGCCACCGCGGACCTTTTGCTCGAACAGCTAAAGGAGCTCGAGAACCTCTGCTCTACCGTCGAGGAACGTGTCCAACGCAAGCGTCGAGCGCTGAAGGAACTCGAGTACCTCATCTTGGGGTCAAATAGCACGGAGGGGTCGCCACGTAGTCCTATTTGCCCCGTCAACACACCGATCAGTGCTCGCTTGCGCTTCGTGTCCCCACGTCTTCGAGGACTCTTTGACCTGCGTGGACCAGGCCAGGCGAACCTCGACTCGATCCAAAGTTGCTTGGATTATTCCCCCGAAGCCCAGACAGAGGATAACATTTCCACGCGCGAGGATCCTGGACATTCGGATGAGTGGGTGGACGATGAGGAAGAAGCACTGCTCTCAGACTCTCCATTCGACGACAAGTACGCGCTTCTGCAGAGCCCGCGAAAGGTGGAGAAAAACTTGCCTGAAATACCGCGTGAGGGAGGCGGCGAGATCTTGGAGTCGAAGATCCCGAGGAGGGTTTACGTTCGGAGACAGGCCTCAACGTCGAGGAGACTTGCAGGTCGACCGCCGAGTGCTGTGACGCGGAGCACCTCGAACCGGCGTCGCTCCAGCGTGCGCAGCGCCAAGGCTACGAATGCTGCCTTGGACCCCACAACCAAAGGGACGATGCGTCGAGGCTCGTGGAAACGGAGCATCTTGGAAAACACAAAGACAAAAGGTGGCGTAAAGGTTTCGTCCGCCATCGAGAACGAGAGTGCGAAAGATAACGCTCGTAGGAGGGAAAAGAGGAAGGGGCTGTGGTCAATCTATTCGGTATGCTCAGAACTTGGTCTGAGTGGGACCCATCATGCCGCCTGAGCGAGCTGGAGTGCACAGCGTGGGTCGTACTCGTACCAACCTCGGCAGTGATATCTGGTTCCGTTACCACCTTCTCCTCTTCCCCTACAAATCTGTGGTCTCCTTGTCTATTATTCCATCCAATTGTTGTGAGATAGTGTCGAGCGCGAGTTCCGAACATCTAATGAAGCTGACTCGGGTGAGCCTGGTGTGAAGTAAATTAATCGTAGCTAGCTATAGTAACGCCAACAATTGGTCACCCGATGAGGCTACCCTGCTCGAAGTGTTAAGTTGGGGAGAACATGCATATGTATGCCGTAGCTGAATGCTGCGGGCCTACGGCGCCGGCCGCATTATTGCCGTCGGCCCGTGTCACTGTTGATTCCAGCGTGCATAGTTTCAGGCACTGAACTTTGGCGACCAGCATCACCCCTTAATGCCCACAGAAAGACCAACTTTCCAAATTGTTCCAATAACCCAGCCTTACGCAAATGACCCACGGGCGCCGAGTCCGTGAATATACTTAAACCCGTTCTGCGAAGAACTCACCCCACCAAAGATTTGGATGCATTCAGGATACTGCAACCGCCCCGACACTGAGAAATTAGAATGAGGTGCGCGACTTCTGACTTAGTACTTGCATGACTTTTTGCTTAGCAGGGCGTCCAGTGGTACCGCTTTGTGAGTCCGTCCATCGTGAAATTTCCTCACAGATCTAAGTTTTACTGGCTACGACAGTAATGGACCTTATGTGCATACTATTTTCTCACCCACGTCGGTTCTACTGCTCACAATGTATAGGTCATTGGATACACGCTGTGCTTTGGGTTAATGGGGGCTCTTGCCGTCCAGGCCTGTGTGTGCCCTCTTAGGTCCGCGCGTGTATGACACTCACTATCTTCTAGATATCTATTATACAAGATTCACAGACGACCGAAAAGCCATCAAGACTTTAGGTGACTACCGTAGCCTGTTGTGGTTTTCACGGGGCTGCCACTTATTATATTCTCAGTAGCCGTCATCCTTTTCCTAGAGACGTTGATGACTGCATTCACATTTTATGCTTTTTGGGCATCATCAACTCTCGACGTTCTTTCTACTATTGATCCGATTCCGGAGGGGACCTCAGCCAGCTGGTCGTTCGTAGCGTTAGCACCTATTACCGGAGTCGGTGAGTAGAAAATTGGCTTAGATTGTTCAGTTGCTGACCTAAGGAAGTAACTACATTGACTCATGGTTTCTTTTGTTGGAGGATAGCAACCCTCGCGAAGCCCCACTTAATCCCGCTTCTTATTATGATGGTAACATGCTGGATCTCCTGAATCGGGAATAATGCAAAGGTACTAATTTTCATTTAGGTCTCCCTACTCCAACTCGCCAGCATCATATATCTCGCTTTTACTGTATGTCAAGATTACTCTGTAATCACAACTATCTGGCTAGACTGGTACACAGAACGATCTTTCCCCTTCGATTCAAACCTTAACTTCATCTTCATCTTCCTCGGACGTATCATACAGCCTCTCCCCTTGGATAGTGGTACGTGAACAGTTTATTGTTTCAGGTCATCTAGAACACAGACATCTGGCAGACCTGGCTCGGAGGTAGTGTTATATGTGATCTGGCGATTACAATCTGCATGATGCTATGCGTGCGTTTACTTGTGCTCTTCTTCGGGCTCATCGCCCACGCACATCGCATGTCACACAGTTCCGTCCTTCCAATTCTCACTTTGCAAGCAACAAGTCAACCTTGGTCAAGTTAACAAGGTTGACTATCGAGACAGGCCTCGTGACGACAGTAGCTGCGCTACTAGAGCTGGTTCTTGCACTCGTTTATCCGGGAACCTTTTATCATCTCGCTGTGTAAGTCTTTCCGGGACTTCTAACAGTGTCTCCACTGATACCTAGCCAGGTTTTACACAATATCGAAACTGTGGGTTGTCACCATTTTCGACCATCCCATCAGTGCTAAGAGCATACAGCTATGCAAACTGTCTGCTAGCATCCTTAAATTTCCGGCTCATTCTCAGAAGACAGTCTGCTCCAAACCTGACAACCATCGTCTGGGACGACATGGCGTTGGATGCACAATCAAGACCACTAGATTCCCAAACAGTGCGTGTTCTGCAAATCCTAGCCCGGGTGGAACCAGGTGGGGAGATGGCTACAAATTCGAACAAGGTGCGTTCATACATCATGCTTCTCGGATTCTTTCTGCATACGAGTTCATATAGGCCAGTCCAAGAAAGAATAGTTCTATCGAGGACAAGACTCAGACGTGAGGTTTGGAAATTTCCCATTCTAATAGAAACACTGGATTTAATTTCATGAAGATGTATGAACTTCCCGACATGTCAACAGGGATGTGAAGTGGGACAATATCAATGAAATCAGATCTGTACATCTGGGCGTATGCTCACCGTCCTCAAAAAGTATGAGGCCACCAATTTAGGCTGCATGATTTCGGAGGACGGATGCGGATGTCTTTCAAGTCCCGTGTGTTGTGTCACTCTGTATTGACACTCGAACGTTCAACGTTCAATCAGGATCAGCAAGGCTGTCGTTGGCGGCACTCGAGGTGCTCACAAGTTAAGTAAATCCTGGATACATTCCTCGACAGTGGAGTACAACTCCTTCCGCTGCTGCAAAACCAGTGATAGTATGAACGTCTGCCAGTAGTTCGTAAGTCTAAGACCGGGCCCGGCGCCGGTCACCATCAGTTGGTGCGGAAGATCCCTTAGCGTTGCTTGACAAATCAAAGGGGTCCAAGTAGAGCTTCGTTACACGACTGGATGACTCTCACTCAAGGCGCTACCTAATGGTGAGACTCTCACCATCGCCTATTCTGATTCACGGGGCGATATGCGATCAATGATAATCTCTGTGCCTGTGGTTTTGCCACTTAGACTAAGTATGTCGAGTCCAGTGCCCGCATTGCGGCAGGATGCAACCAATACGGGAATGTTGGAACAATAAACAACGTATAATGTACGACAGGTACAAGATGAAAAATCGTCGGACCATGTGCATAATCATAGCCTACTGCCAAGAACATGATGCAGACGATTCATGGCGGGGTCATGCTGTAATATTGCTGTGCCCAGGCTATTATCGAAATAGCATGTCCGCGATGGAAGACACTTCCTACTTCCCATGCGCTGGGGTTCTAGAAGAACTAAGATAGTCCATCCGTATCGACAGAACCATAGCATGTGGAGTTACGGTCGTGATCGTGATCCTATCAATCATCAATCCAAGTCCCCTCTGCTGGCATACATATGCACCTCGGCAGCCCACCCAAGGACACCACTGGCACCTACCGAATTCTGAGAGTCCTGGATGTCCTAATCGGGACCAGTTCCAATCCACTGGCAACGCGGCATGCCTTGAACCTAAGGGCCACCGGATACCATCTGATGTACCTCGGTGATCGCTTTATATATCTTCCGATCATAACATAGCCCCCCCCCCACCGACTTAAATAGCCCCTGTCATGATCCACGGATGCCCCCCAGTACATAAAAAAGCAGCTAATCACCCGCAAACTTGAGGACTCCCGGGCCAATCCAAACCACAAGTTATTTCGAGTGAAGTTTACTAGAGCTATTACGGATAATGAGGTACGTGAATTCTTTGCTCTAGCATGTCTCTGTCTAATCCAGGGCATCCAGTAGCGCCAGTCTGTGAGTCAGCTAATCGTGATCCTTCCTCGCTCTGTCTACATTTTCCGTCTTCAACAGTAATGGTCCTTTTGTATGTTCCTACTACTTATTACCTTGTTGTTCACGTCCGGTACGACATTCCACGATATGCAGGTTGTTGGATACACTCTCTGCTTCGGCCTTATGGGAGCCTTAGTCGTCCAGGCTTGTCTGTACCCTTTCACGTTCTTGCATGAGCCATATTCCATGAACTCACTATTTTTTCAGATATATACTATACTAGATTCATCAGCAAATTGACCACGGCCTTATCCAGCACTTAGCCGCACTTGACCACACTTATGCGGCCTGGTAAGTGGTCTAAGTCTAGACCCGCACAAGTCGTCCAAGGCCACTCGGTTTCTTGAACTCGACTTGGATAGCCCTTATTATTGCACTTGTCACACTTGAGACGGGTGGTCTCAATGGGTAAAAGTAGAAAAAGTCACTCAAGACTGTCCATTGGAAAAATGTGATAGGTACAAAAATTGGATACAGTGGTCGAAAATCAGAAAAAGTCGGGGGGAATTGATCCAGAGGGAATGACCGGTACTATTAAATGACTCGGGCATGGTCAGCCGCAATATGAACAATTAAATTAGATCTAGAGAATCGTCAGTTATCTCCATATGGACTAAGTTTTCCATGGCGTGGGGTGGGCATGGGCGAACTTCCACGCGGACACGATGGGAACGGGCGGATTCCATGTGGGTGGACATCCACGAGGGCAGGTGAGTGCGAGCGAAGATGGGCACCAGGTGTACATGTGGATATGACGCCTCAGGAAGATGGTGAGTGAGGGCATAAATATGAAATATAATAAATGTTTACTTACGCACGTACACGTCCATCATGGCCTGCATGAATGGGTGGGATACCGATAGGTGAGGTGGGGTGTGTGTGGGGGGAGAGCGTGCCGCAATCGATGATGGTAGTTGAAGTCGAAGCTAAATTAAGTTCATGGTACGATTTTAAAAACTTTCTCACTCCGCGCATCACGTGAGTGTGCTCCATTCCCAAAATTTGCTAAGTCACGCTGAGTCGCCCTGCAATGCCTCCACCATCGCTCACTGTGCCCTCACTCGTCGCTCCGTCGCCGCCTCCAAAACCGCATCAAGCACATGCAGCGGACACTGCAGGTCACCACGGCCGGCTACACCGTGACTAGTTCGGCTTTCCCATCCCCAGTGGGGGCCATCCCAACACCGATCTCTGGCCCGACACCTCAGACTATGACTCCCCCGAGCTCTACCTCGCACCTGGTCACACTACCTGGTCTGGTGACCCCATCCATCACTTTTCATCCCGCCACCTAAGGACCGCACAGTGGCATTTTCATTGGATGGCCCTGCATGGCATGGACGGTGCGTTCTTTGTTTTTGTAAGTACAACGTCTCAGGTGTATTGCCAGACAAGATTCAGAATATGTTAGAGAAGGACTGGGTGCATTTACTTTGCAATCAGCATCCCCTCGACAGTCCCAATTATCTACGTGAGAACGGTAGACCTGTCATCGCACCCCACAGTGCATCTTTGGAGCAGCCACACATCGTTCGCATGCCCAAACTGGCCCTCACTCCCCATCGCTCCCTTTCTGTGCGTCTGCAGGTTGCGAATGTGTGCACGCACGCCGCACGCTTTTATACAATAGCTTACTTAAGTAAATGTCTTAGTTTACTGACAGTGGCCTTGTACCACTTGATCCACTTTTCTAATTGTGATTCGAGCGAATCCTTGATCCGCTTGAGTAAAAACCACTTAATCATGCCTTAGTGGTCCCTTACACTAATTTAATCGCTTTTGGTACTTTTTCTTGGCGGCTAAGAGCGCCAAGTGTGGATAAGGCCGTGGTCCAATTGCTGATGTTCACAGATGACCGGAGAACCATTAAGGCATTCGGTGATTACTGTTATTCCTCATGGGAGTTCAACTGATTATCCCCCAGTAACAGCTGTTCTTCTGCTAGAAACACTGCTGACCGGGATCGTATTTGCTGGTTTTTGGGTATCATCAACCCAACAACCTCCCGTCATGGCTCCATCCATGTTGGTTGCCAAACCTGTGGTAATAGCACCCATCACTGGACTAGGTGAGCAACAGATAGATTGAGATCGTTTGGTCGCTGATTGAGAGAAGTGACTACATTGACTCACGGTTTCTTTTGTTGGAGGATAGCTTCCCTTCGAAAATTCCGCCTGCTTCCATTTCCTATTATGATGGTAATATATATGGGATTTACCGAGCTCAGAAGAACTTGAGGGTGCTAAGTCGTACTTTCAGGTCTCCCTACTCCAACTTGCCAGCATTATATATTTCGGTGTTGAGGTAAGCCAAGACTACTTTGTAATTATCACACTGATCTAGCTACAATTTTCCACAGAATAAGCTTTACCCTTCAAATAAGAGCTTGATCGCTAGTTCATCCTCTGATTCGACCCAAATATCAAACACACTCTCACCTTGGCTAGTGGTGGGTGCACAGTTTATTGTTTCGGGCCATCTACAACCCAGACATCTGGCAGATCTGGCTTGGAAGTAGTGTTGCATGTGATTTGGCGATTACAATCTGCATGATACTATGCGTGCGTTTACTTGCGCTCTTTTTCGGGTTCAAACCGTGACGTTCATCGCTCACGCGCATGTCGCACAGCTTCGTCCATCCAATTATCATTTCAGACGCAACAAGTCGATCATGGTCAAGTTAACTAGGTTGACTATAGAGACCTGTCTCGTGACAACTGTAGCTGCAGTCCTAGAGCTGATCATTGGGCTCGTTTTCCAGAAAACTGATTATCATGTTGCTGTGTAAGTCTTCCAGAAAGTGCTGACAATCTTACTGATACCTGGCTAGGTTTTATGCCATATCGAAACTGTGAGTTAGCATTATTTCGACCATCGTTGTCGGTGCTAAGAAAGTGAAGCTATGCAAATTGTTTGCTGGCGTCCTTGAATTTCCGGCTCGTTCTGAGAAGCCAGTCCGATCCGAACTTGACGGCCATCCTCTGGGACAACGGGGCATTAAACACACAACCAGGTTCTCGACTATCGCACCATGATGTTGCACGCATCTTGGCTCGAGTAGAATCAGACATTTACGTGGTTACTGACCTGAATGAGGTGCGTTCACACATCAAAATTGGGTCGTTCTTTGAATCATGTGTGTTCACGTAGACAGGTCGGAGAAAGAACAGTCCCAGCGAGGATCAGACATGTGAGGTGCGTCGATTCAAGCCCATTCTCGCAAAGCGCTAGAATTGATTTTATGAAGGCGTATGAACTTATCGACAAGTCAAGACAAGTGTAGGCTAGGTGAGACCAACGCAACTAGAAACTTATATCCGTATGTATGCGGACAGTCCTCAAATGTGGGGTCGTGGATTTGAGAAGTCATTGAGACTGTAGGAGGGCTGATTTTAGCAGTTCAACGTTCAACTTTGACATTCGGGTCTCTCTTGCCTTGTAATATATTGTATCTTTTTTGGCATTTTCATAGTTGAAAGGGTTGGCTTTTTTGAACGTTGAAACGTCACGGTCAAGTCGATACGCCTTCGGAATGTGCGAAGCTATTTAGTGATACCCCCATGGTGATGTCAACGTGATTCAAACCTGAGGTGAGGTCGAGCTCCTTCAGGTCTCGATTCTTACATTTTCCACATTGAAGATACGTTGCCTGACGCTGCCGGGGGTGTAGAATGTACCACAACCGTGACCTTGATAAGCATTTAAAAGGGGCTTCCTCGTATCCAAGTTTGCATGCACGACGCAACCCGGCGCCAGCGCTTACTCCTTGGAGTCATCCGGCAATCGCTACACCTCTTCCTGAGGATGATCTCGAGCTCTCTAGCAACCTTAAACAGTGAGCAATGGTTATAGCCAAGATTGGCCAGACTTGGAGCTTGTTCACCGTGTTTTCTCTTCAGACGTCCTGGAGATCGCCTCCCTACTCATGATCTGGTTGCAAGGCGGTGGCCATTGCTTGCGTCTCACGTGCGGATGCGATTATCGAGGCTCTGTGCACTCTGCCGCATGTCTAGCTTCCTCCGAGTTTTACTAAACGCACCATTACACGCGATCCGAGACATAAGTTTGATAGTGGCATTGGCTCTTTGAGTGACTGGCCAGTGTCGACTATCTACCTCTCACGAGCTAACTTCGTCGCCCGCCAGCGTCTTCAGGAACCGCTCTGAAGGCGAATATTTCACTTTTACGTGCTCCGCTGATAGAAAACATTGTTGAGTGAATAGTATTATGCAGTCGACTGAGATAGATAAAATACAAATGTCGCATCTAGTGTCCCCATTCTTGTGATAATCTAGATGTAAGAAGTGGCCGCCCCGGTGTTCTTCGTCTGACGTATGTGATTTCAGTGCTCTCGTTCTTGTTCCTGGATGTACCCATGGGTTCCGTCGCCATGTTCACATCACGGAACTGGATGAAGGCCTTTTTGGAAGGCTGGTTGGCCTCCCTTTTGTCTACGCCCCCCAAAAAAAAAGTTCTCAGCACTGAAAGAGAATGAAAAGACGAAAAAAATGTGACTGACTGAATCGCACCTCTAAAATGTTATCCACATGACTGCCAAACTTTGACTGTACCTCGGCTTCCGATTCCCCTCGGAACTTGAGCACCATGAGCATGTCGCAAGGCTCGAAAGTTTCAATACACTCGTCTTTTGCGCGTGCTCCATGTAGGCTAATCATGAGGTCACCAATTCGAGGATAGGTCATGTGCCAGTGATTTCGGAGGATGTTGGTGGCTTGGTGTCAGAAGCTGCAAAGGAGTTACAAAGATGAACATCGCTAAGAGATGTGCCTTTTCAGTCCTGTACTCGGTCCATTTACTACGGTGTGCGCTCGTGAATCACTTGGGTAAGAAGCCTCGGAGGATCAATCGATCACTGCCGCGGAGGACAAGGGCAACTCCGCTTGACCGCGAGCCTCAGTGGTGTTCCCACCTCTGCCATACCCTAACGACCATCTGCTGCTGGTAAACAAACCAGGGGTAGTATGAACGTAAGTCTAAGACCCGGCGTTGGTCACCATCAGTTGGTGCGGAAGATCCCGTAGCGCCACTAAGTACTAGACAATGAAAGGGTCCAAGTGAAGGTTCGTTACACGACTGGATCACTCAGGGCGATACAACCCTGTGGCTTCCTTGTCCATTCTTCTGTCCAGCTTCTGTGCAGTTACGAACTGACAACTTATAATATGGTATAGGTGCAAAATAGAGAATCGTCAAGCGATTAACATCATGATGGTCAGCGGTGAGAATATCTCACCATCACCCATTCTGATTGACAGGACGATGTTCTGCATCAATATTGCTGTGCCCCTATTTTAAGGTCACTTATAACAGTTCTTTGCGCTACTATTCCCACCCGCTGCGGTGCTATAAGAACTGACGTAGTCCGTATCGACAGAACAATAGTATGTTGAGTCACAGTTGTGATTCTAAGGTCAATTCAAGTCCCCTCTGCTGGTGCGCAACTCGGTGGCCCACCCAAACACAGCACCTACTGTCTTCTGAGGGTCCCAGGTGGGACCGGTTCCAGTCCTGGGAACGTGTCATCCCTTGAACTTAAGGGCCAATGTGGAACCTGTCTGATGTATCTCGATGATCGCTTTACGGAAGTTGACACTTAACGCCAGCCAAAGATTGATTTTCCGCCCACAAACTTGGAAACTCCCATCCAAACCACAAGTTGCTCAGAGTAATAATACGGATAATGAGGTACGTGAATTCCCAGTTCTGGCATGTCTCTGCCTAATCCATGGCATCCAGTACCGCCAGAATTTCAGGCTTCAACAGCAATGGTCCTTATGTATGTTCCTACTACTTATTACCTTGTTGTTCACATCCAGTCCGACGCTCCATGATATGCAGGTTGTTGGATATGCTCTCTGTTTCGGCCTTATGGGAGCCTTAGCTGTTCAGACTTGTGTGTACTCTCACGCCCTGGCATGACGCATATTTTACGGACTCAGTATTTTCTCAGACGTCTACTTTACTAGATTCACAGATGACCGGAGGGTCATCAAGGCATTCGGTGATTACTGTAACTGTTCCTCATGCGACTACAACTAACTGGCCCTCAGTGATAGCTGTTTTTCTGCTAGAAACACTGCTTACCGGAATTGTATTTGCTGGTTTTTGGGCATCTTCAACCCAACAATTTCTCGTTCTATCCATGCCGGTTGCCACACCCTTGGTTTTAGCACCGATCACTGGACTAGGTGGGCAACAACAGATGGACTCAGATCGTTTGGTGGCTGATTGAGAGAAGTGACTACATTGACTCATGGTTTCTTTTGTTGGAGGATAGCATCCCTTCGAAGATTCCGCCTGCTTTCATTTCCGATTATGATGGTAACAGATGGGATCTACCAAACTGGGAATAACTTGAGGGTACTAAGTTGTATTTTTAGGTCTCCCTACTCCAGCTTGTCAGCATCATATATTCTGGTTATAAGGCAAGCCAGGATTACTTTGTAATTACCGCACTGATCTGGCTACAATTTGTGACAGGATAAACTTTTCCCTTCAAATGGGAGCTTAACCGATTCGACCCAAATACCGGACCAGCTCTCCCCTTGGCTAGTGGTGAGTGCGTAGTTTATTGTTTTGGGCCATACCGAACCCAGATATCTGGCAGATCTGGCTTGGAAGTAGTGTTGTGTGTGATTTGGCAATTACAATCTGCATGATATTATGCGTAAGTTTACTTAAGTGTGTTCTTGTTCAGGGTCTTCGCTCATGCGCAAGTCGCACAGCTCCGTCCTTCCAATTCTCATTTCAGAAGCAACAAGTCGACCATGGTCAAGTTAACTAGGTTGACTATAGAGACCGGCCTTGTGACAACTGTAGCTGCACTGCTAGAGCTGATCCTTGGACTCGCTTTCCAGGGTACCTATTATCATATCCCTGTGTAAGTCTTCCAGAAAGTGCTCACAATATCCTCGCTGATACCTGGCTAGGTTTTATGTCATATCGAAGCTGTGAGCTATCATTGTTTCGGCGATCATTCTCAGTGCTAAGAAACCTGAAGCTATGCAAATTGTTTGCTGGCGTCCTTGAATTTCCGGCTCGTTCTGAGAAGCCAGTCCGATCTGAACTTGACGGCCATCCTCTGGGATGACGGGGCATTAAATACACAACCAGGTTCCCAACCATCACATGTCGCACGAATCTCGGCTCGGGTAGAATCAGACGTTCACGTGGTTGCTGACCTGAGTGAGGTGCGTTCACGCATCAAAATTTGGTTGGTAGTTCTCTGTGAATCATGTGTTCGTGTAGACCGGTCGGAGAAAGAACAGTTTCATCGAGCATCAGACATGTGAGGTGCATCGATCTAAGTTCATTCCCGCAAAAGCGCTAAAATTGATTTCATGAAGGTGTATGAACTTGTTGACAAGTCAAGACGAGTGTAAACTGGGGTGATGCTAATGCAACCAGAAATCTGCATCTGGATGTATGCGCACAGCCCCCGAACGCGGGGTCGCGGATTTAAGAAGTCGCTGAGACTGTATAGGACAACTTATTTTGGCAGCCGTTCAACTTTGACATTCAGTTCCCTTGTATACTTATATCGTATCTTTTTTTTTTTGGTATTTCCATAGTCGAAAGGTCAGCTTTCGTGAACGTTTAAACTGCACGGTCAAGTCAACTTGCCTTCCGAATTTGCGAAGCTATGTAGTGATATCCTGAGGGTGGTGTCGAACCCGAGGTGAGGTCGAGCTCCTTCAGGTCTCGATTCTTACGCTTTTCACATTAGTACGTGACACTTCAGCAGGGGGATCGCGCACCTTCGATCGTTGGAGAAAAATGGCGACGAGCATATTCAGTTCGAAAGATATAGATATATTGTTGCCTGACGCCGCTGAGGGTGTAGAATATCGTAACCTCAATAGGTGTTTCAAAGCTTAAGGATCCAAGTTCGTATGCACGACGCTTACGCATCCGGTAATCGCTACATCTAGGCTATTCCAATACGATCTCGATGTTTTCTAGCGAGTTTTAAACGATGAGTAATGGTATATCCAAGATTGGCCGGACTCGGAGCTTGTTCACCGTGTTTACTTGTCAGACGTCCCGGAGATCGGCTCCCTACTGCATAATCCAGTGGCAAGGCGGTGGTTATTGCTTGGGTCTCACGTGTAGATCGTCGAGGCTCTGTGCACTCCGCAGCATGTCTAACTCCTTCGGAGTCTAACGATCCCACACCATCATATGCAATCCGAGACATAAGTTTGATAGTGGCATCGGCTCATTGAGTGACTGGCCTGTGTCGACCATCTACCTCTCGCAGGTTTACTTCGTCACCCACCAGCACCCTCAGCAACAGCGCTGAAGGGGGATATTTTACTTTTGCATGCTCCACTGACAAAACATTGTTGAGTGAATAGTATTACGCAGTCGACTGGGATAGATAAAATACAAATATCACATCTAGTGGCCACCTCGGTGTTCTTTGTCTGGCATATGTGATTTCACTGCTAGGGTTCTGATTCCTGAATGTATCCATGGTTTTTCTGTCGCCATGTTCACATCACGGAACTGGATGAAGGCCTTTCTCGAAGGCTGGTTGGCTTCCCATTTGTCTATGCAAAAAATAAGTTCTCAACACCAAAAGCAAATGAAAAGGCGAAAAAAAATCGCGACTTACTGAATCGCATGTGTAAATGTTATCCGCATGACTGTCAAACCTTGACTGGACCTCGGGTTCCGATTCCCCTTAGAACTTGAGCACCACGAGCGTGTCCCAAGGCTCGACAGGTTTCGGCACAGTTGCCTTTTGCGCGCGCTCCACATAGGCCTGTCATGAGGTCACCAGTTTGAGGGACCGTATAGGTCGCATGCCAGTGATTTCGAAGGATGTTGGTGTTTCGGTGTCGTTCCGCGCGGAAGCTGCGGAGTTACAAAGGTGAATATCGCTAAGAGATGTGTCTTTTCAGTCTCATGCGTTGCGCCATTCTGTACTGTGGCACTCGTACGTTCAACCTGGATCAGCAAGGTTGTCGTTGGGGCATCCGTACTTGAGAGGAGGTACCCACAGATTACTTCAACGCCGGATACATTCCTCGACGATGGAGTTCCACTCCTAGGGTATAGCACGGGTGACATCGTGGTGCGACCAGCCAACACCATACGCGTGACAGTACGGGTACAGTATATCGTACAACCGGCAGTGTGAAGGGAATGTACCCATGGTGCAGAAATACCCTTGAGTAGACACTCATATCATTGGTCTAAATACGAGAACTACAAGATGAGGTACTATCCTACTGGGACCTCCTCTCTTCTTGAGTGCTGTTGTAACTTCCACCAAGCCATTACGCTGCATCAGATCACATCGCAACAGCAGGTAAAGCAAAGCACAAGTTGATGAAGGAGGTAGGCAGCCCCGAGTGAAGCAAAGTGTTAACCTTGGGAGAAGACATGTTCCATCGCTGTCGACGTTACTGAGCAAGCGATAGTCGGGCCGGGTATATGGTCAAATATTGTTGTGGTAGTGCTGGGGATAAATTGATTACGGGGAACACTGAGATAACCGACCATAGTACCATGCGAGGCAGGTAGGCATAAAAGTTTATTATTTACCCATCACTTCAGAGGATCAATGATGTTCTTCACCGGTTGGCAGAGATCCTCCTGGAGCTCGTCAGGTAACCGTACAGCGCCGAGCGAGATATTACCGGAATCGTCGGCCGATTCACTGGCAGTACCGCATTGTCATCATTAGTAATCTACTCAAAAACAGGTCTAGATACCTTCTTGTTCGTGTTTTAGCGAGTGCACGGCGGAGAAAGTTGAGCCGCTATTGCCAACAATGTCCAAGTCATCATCGATAACAATAGGAATGGACGGAATGAACGGCCATCCCAGCGGTCGTGTTGACAGCAGCCTTGACAGTGCAAATAGATGTTGATATCGCTGAGCGTGAAGAGGATGAGCTCGTCGAAACTGACTTCACTGAGGAGTGGTCGACGCCTATCACCTTGCTTGACAAAACCTCTTGCACCTCCATAACCGTAGGAACGAACTAACGCCAGAAAAAAAATCCGTTTTAGAAGGGGGTGAGTTCCTTTTCTGAGTAGGGATGAAACACGTGAATGAGAGGATAAATCTGTGTACTGAGTCGGTCCGTTTACGGTGCCCAGATGAGATCACTGGCAATCGATCACCGCCGCGGAGGACGAGGGCAACTCCGCTTGACCGCGAGCGG
Organism: Hortiboletus campestris; assembly: GCA_038090935.1. Classification (NCBI taxonomy): domain Eukaryota; kingdom Fungi; phylum Basidiomycota; class Agaricomycetes; order Boletales; family Boletaceae; genus Hortiboletus; species Hortiboletus campestris. Next base: position 42,346 of record JBBPNN010000016.1, read on the forward strand.
TGCGGTTCATACCTGTGCTATACTCTGAGTTACGTCGACTCCGTCTGCTGCTGGTAAACAAAACCAGGGGTAGTACGAACGTAAGTCTACGACCCGGCGTCGGTCACCATAGGTCACCAACAGTTGGTGCGGAAGATCCCGTAGCGCCACCAGACAAAAGGGGTCCAACTTGAAGTAGAGTTTCGTTACACGACTGGATGACTCAAGATGCCACTTAGTAGTGGTAGGCGTATCCTGTGGGAAGCGAATCGCTGCCAGACTTCCATTACTTGCTTCTCCAGTATTCACATACAACCCCTCACAGGTGGCTTCCTTTTTATTCTCCTATCCGGCTTCTCTGCGGTTACGAATTGACAACCTATGATATGGTGATAAAAACATCAAGCTATCAAGCTATTAATATACTGAGAATATCTCACCATCATCTATCTGATTCACAGGACGATATTCCGTACTGCATCAATATTGCTGTGCCCATGACCATGAACATAGCCCTAAGGGGTGAGAGTATTTATGGCAGGATGGCGATATACTGCGGTAAGAGGACTTTGTACTTCCCACCCGTTGGGGTTCTAGAAGAACTAAGATAGTCCATCCGTATCGACAGAACAATAGCATGTGGAGTCACGGTTGTGATTCAAGTCCCCTCTTCCGGCATGCACAACTCGGCAACCCAGGTCCCCACTGGCACCCAAACACAGCGCCTACCGACTTCTGAGGGTCCTGAGTGTTCTAACTTGGATGGGAGTCCTGGGAACATGTCATCCCTTGAACTTAAAGGCCACCGTGGAACCCATCTGATGTATCTCGGTACCTGACCTCTTTGTGGAAGTTGATATAGATACTTGGCGCCAGCCAAAGGATCAATCGATCAACGGTCGATTTATTTTCCGCCTGCAAATCCGAAGACTCCTACCCAGACCACGAGTTGCTTGGAGTGAGGTTTGGGGCTAACAAGGATAATGAGGTACATGAATCCCTGGTTCTGGCATGTCTCTACCTAATCCACGGCATTCAGTAACGCCAGAATGTGAGTCAGATCCTTCCTCGCTTTGTCTACATTCATTTTCCGGCTTCAACAGTAATGGTCCTTTCGTACGTTTCTACTACTTATCACCTCGCTGTTCAAACGTTCATGTCCGGTCCGATGTGCAGGTTGTTGGATACACTCTCTGCTTTGGCCTTATGGGAGCCTTAGCCGTCCAGGCTTGTGTGTACACTCGCACGCCTTTGCATGTTATATCTTATGGACGCACTACTTTTTCAGATATCTACTTCACTACATTCACAGGTGACCGGAGAACCATCAAGGCATTCGGTGATTGCTGTAGTTGTTCCTCACAGGGCTACAACTAAATCCTGATTATCCCCCAGTAATAGCTGTTCTTCTGCTAGAAACACTGCTGACCGGGGTCGTATTAGCTGGTTTTTGGGGATCATCAACCCAACAACCTCCTGTCATAGTTCCATCCATGTTGGTCGCCAAACCCATGGTTATAGCACCCATCACTGGACTAGGTGAGCAACAGGTGACCCGAAACTGAGATCGTTCGGTGGCTGATCGAGAGCAGTGACTACATTGACTCACGGTTTCTTTTGTTGGAGGATAGCTTCCCTTCGAAAATTCCGCCTGCTTCCATTTCCTATTATGATGGTAAGATACATATGGGACCTACCGAGCTCGGAATAACTTGAGGGTGCTAAGTCGTACTTTTAGGTCTCCCTACTCCAACTTGCAAGCATCATATATTTTGGTGTTGAGGTAAACCAAGATTACTTCGTAATTACCAAACTGTTCTAGCTACAACTCTCCACAGAATAAGCTTTACCCTTCAGATGCAAGCTTAACCGCTATTTCATCCTCCGATTCGACCCAAATATCAAACATGCTCTCCCCTTGGCTAGTGGTAGGTGCACAGTTTATTGTTCCGGGCCACCCACAACCCAGACATCTGGCAGATCTGGCTTGGAAGTAGTGTTGCATGTGATTTGGCGATTACGATTTGCATGATACTATGCGTGCGTTTACTTGCGCTTTTTTTCCGAGTCGGGTTCATCGCTCATGCGCATGTCGCACAGCTCCGTCCTTCCAATTCTCATTTCAGACGCAACAAGTCGACCATGGTCAAATTAACTAGGTTGACTGTAGAGACCGGTCTCGTGACAACTGTAGCTGCAGTCCTAGAGCTGATCCTTGGGCTCGCTTTCCAGACAACTTATTATCATATCGCTGTGTAAGTCTTCCAGAAAGTGCTGACAGTCTCCTCACTGATACCTGGCTAGGTTTTATGCCATATCGAAACTGTGAGTTATCATTGTTTCGACCATCGTTGTCGGTGCTAAGAAACCTGAAGTTATGCAAACTGTTTGCTGGCGTCCTTGAATTTCCGGCTCGTTCTGAGAAGCCAGTCCGATCCGGACTTGACGGCCATCCTCTGGGACAACGGGGCATCAAGTACACAACCAGGACCCCAATTGTCACACGTCGCGCAAATCTTGGCTCGGGTAGAATCAGATATTCACATTGTTGCTGACCTGAACGAGGTGCGTTCACCCATCAAAATCGGGTCGTTCTTTCAATCATGTGTGTTCGTAGATCGGTTTGAGAAAGAACAGTTCTACCGAGGATCAGACATGTGAGGTGTGTCGATTCGAGTTCATTCTCACAAAAGCGCTAAAATTGATTCCATGAAGGCGTATGAACTTGAACTTGTTGACAAGTCAAGACAAGTGTAAACTAGGTGATACCAACGCAGTGCCTTGTGTATATTGTATATTTCTTTTTAGCATTCCCGTAGTCGAAAGGGTCAGCTTTTGTGAACGTTTAAACGCACGATCAAGTCAATGTTGCAAAGTTATGTAGTGATACCCGAAGGGCGATGTCGAGCTCCTTCAGTTCTCGATTCTTACGCTTTCCACATTACACGACACTGCAGCAGGGGCTTGCGCTCCGTTCGAGAAAAATGGCGACGAGCATGTCTAGTTATGTCGCCTGACTCCGCCGGGGGTGCAAAAGGTACCGTAACTCCAATAAGCATTTCAAAGGGGTCCTCGTATCCCGGAGATTCGCATAATCCCGTTGCGAGGCGGCGGTTGTCTCGCGTGTAGATGCGATCGTCGAGGCTCTGTGCACTATGTCTAGCTTCCTCCGAGTCAACGATCCGACCATCATATGCGATCCGAGACATAAGTTTGATAGTGGCATCGTCACTTTGAGTGACTGGCCAGTGTCGACCGTCTACCTCTTGCAAGTTTACTTCGTCACCCCGCCAACGTCTTCGGGAACAGCTCTGAAGCGGGATATTTTACTTTTGCATGCGCCACTAACAGAAAACATTGTTGAGTGAATAGCATTACGCAGTCGACTGAGATAGATAAAATCACAACAAATGTCGCATCTAGTGACCCCGATGTTGTGATAGTCTAGATGTAAAAGTGTATGAATTGGCCGGGGGCTGTCTTTGTCTAGCGTATGTGATTTCAGTGCTCTCGTTCTGGTTCCTAAATGCATCCATGGCTTCCGTCGCCATGTTCACATCACGGAACTGGATGAATGCCTTTCTCGAAGGTTGGTTAAGCTCCCTTCTGTCTACGGAGAAAAAAAGGTTCTCAATACCAAAGGCAAAAACGTAAAGGGAAAAAAAACGTGACTTACTGAATCGCACCTCTAAAATATTATCCGCATGTCCGCCAAACATTGACCGTACCTCTGTTTCCGATTCCCCTTGAAACTTGAGCACCATGAGCGTGTCGCAAGGCTCGACAGGTCTCGATAGATTCTTCGTCTTTTGTGCGTGCTCCACGTAGAGCTGCCTGTCGAGCACAAAGATAGGGTCCTCCGCATTCGCCCCAACAAAGCTGACAGCATCCGCGACCGACTCGAACTGGACGAACCCAACGCCTCGAGACAGACCCGCATCCGAGGTGACTGACAATGATAATATGCAATCAGCGCCACCAGACGTGACGTTTTCCGAGACGACACATACGGAGTTTGACGGATGCGACTTTTCCAAACTCTGAGAATGCATTCTTGAGTTGTTCGGCGGTCACCCCGTAGGGGACGTTTGCAATGTAACACGTTCCCGAAGGTGCATGTGACGTTCGCGTATCATGTCGGTTTTCGGTGCGGAATGCTGGTGCGGTTGAAAAGCGTCGTAAATTCGCGCACGATGGTACCGCATATCGTGGAGGCAGAGCATGGCGCAAAGTAGCGAGGGAACGCGAGCATTTGCGTGTCGTCAGCGTTGCCGACAGTCTAAGGGGACTTGAGCGAGCCAACAAAGACCTGGAGAGCATGACTGGGTGCGGGGAGAAGGGGTAGCTCTCAAGTTTTATATCCGAAAAATGTCGCGTCTTTCCGTTGTCACACCGACGTCACAGGCGTGACACCAGATGAACCGGCGAAAACACTAGGTAAATCTCGACAACAGTGAGGTACAGGGGAAACCCATAGTCTATCAAAGTACAATCATGACATGAAAATGACCAGCACCGTCCATTGTCATAGTCGCTTCAACGCCTTCTTTCGTTTTTCCACACCGACATTCCCGGGTGCCGCCGTCCTCTTGACCGCTTTCGAGGCTGTGCCAAGTGTTCCTACGTTCGAATCTGCGGTAGCCAGCGGGGAAGGTGACGTCACGCGTTCTTTGCTATCCTTGCTCGAGCGAGATGTCAATGAACAGGATGGCTGAAGGGCGTTTTCGGGAGAGGATTGCAATGATTGTGACGGTGGTCTGCGCGTTGAAGAGGTCGACGGGATTGCAATTGCCTGGGCAGGCTCTGGTGCACCTGGAGCAGCAATGGGTAGTCCAATGCTAGCCTCCAAGTCATTTGCTTCTGCAGGTTGGAACTCTGGGGGCTTCGTCCGCGGGGTGGCGTGGACGCTCGTGATGAGCTTCGCTCGCGAGAAGTAGCCATCATAATCCTCTAGTAAAATTTTTCCAGCTTCTTCATCGAGTGCGGATTCAGGATTCGGGTAGATGAGAAGACATTTCACGGTCACTAGGATGTGCCCGATGCCGTAGCTTGACTTCCAATCCTTCTTTAGAGTGTTTACACAAATTTCGCCCGCAGAAGATACATTCGGGTGGAAAATCTTGGTGGCAAACCAGCCTGCAAGACGCGTCAGAAAGGAAAAACAGTGTTCAAAATGAGTTAACGCACATTTCGGAGGAGCGGCAGGGAATTCCTCTGTGAATTTGAACCGCACTCGGAAGTACCCCCCTGCATACGGCGTACCCTCTGTGCACAGACGAAAACACGCTAAGTTTGAGTGAAGGAGTGCGAAAACATGTAGCCTTACCAGGCCCTTCGATTATCCCAGTAACGTCAAGGATATTCTCTTCGCTTGTGACAATACGGATCCCTTCTGGTGGACTGTTCTTTAGCTCTGAGATTTCGCGCATCAAACGACGCATGGTAGCTGGTGTTACGGACTATGAAACGCGTATAAAAGTAAATATATCACAGATGGACGTTGTAGATGCAGCGCAACATACCATGTTGTAAGTACTATGACGCTCGAACAAGTTGAAGTCGGTCGGCTGGCTGACAGGTGGTTGTTCAAAAAAGCCAATGTTTCAAACTCCGCACACCCTGTCTCGGTCACGTGTGACAAAGTCAATCACGTGTACATAGAACTAACCTAAGGTCACCCGAACTCAAAGGAAGACAATAGATAGTGTATAGATCACAGCAACACATCATAGTATTCAGTCTGTTAGTGCAGCTAGATAACTCTGTATGTGTCCATCAGATCGAGAATGGCTGAACGAGGGGGGGGGGTCAAACATACCTCCCTTTCCTCCAAAAACTCCAGGTATGTCAACCCAACGGCGATCCAGAAACTCGTGTCCACACCCAAGATCCGCTCCTCTGCACGGTCTATCTCTAGCAGCCCAGTGACCGAACCAACAGTTAATATCGGCGTTGTGTCGTGAAATGTAAGAAGTGGTGAAGGTATCTTGGGAATCAATTGTGAGAGCCGTTGCGAGGACGGGCCAGCCGCCTGCGGTACATAACCTGGTCTGTCCAGTGCACAGAGCGTGAAAGAAGCAGAGTGAGAAGGTTTATGGTTCTGGAAGAGGGAAAGAGCACGCGTAAAGAGGGATTTCTGTTCGCCCGGCTGCGAATCAGGCACATGCGGGGACGAATGTGGTGCAAGGAGGAATTGTGTAATCTTTGTGGGTACAGTTTTCGAGATCCTGGTGGGAACTGATTCGACCGTGTCGAGTTTGGCGTCAATTGACGATGGTGAAGGAGGTTCCGGGACAATGGGTGCTACGGGAGGGGTAGGGGGGTAGGAGTGCACGGCTGTACTATCGGAAGCCAGGCTGTCAGTCGAAGATTTGTGATTATCCACTACTGCAGGCGCTGGCGGAGAAGGATACGCATGCGTGCGACACGAAAAGGACAAGGCAGCGTCGGTGAAATTTGGCGAAGAACGGGGTACAGGGAGCAGTGGAATAAAAACCCCTGTGGGGAAAGACGGGGATCGGATGCGAATGTACCATCCCTGTTTCGGGCGGTGGATGATCCAACAGATAGTTGATGTTTGGTTGTGCTACGACGAATATTCAGTTCCGTTCTTGAGCTCAACGGTGAATACCCACGACGATATGTTCAACGATCTCCTGATCTGAGAGGTAGCGTTCCTTGCTCTCCGTGAGGCTGGAACGGAGAATAGTGTCAAACAAACCATACTTTGTACCATATAACTCTTGTTGAATTCTCCTCGAGTACATTAACTCGCAAATCAGATATCACATCCGAGCTAAGACAGCCTGATGAACGAATGGAAGCCACAAGAAACCCCGAATGACGCAAACCTTTGTACCACATATCTGGCAAGATTAGGATTATGTGTTTGGTGCATTTGTGACTTTGCGCCCGTCGTATACCCAGATACCGGGAGGCCACTGAGACGAGGTTGGTTGGGTTTTGAACTACAGGCTCGCCGTGCCTGATAGTAGTGAGTCCAGGCCGGGTTCTAAGTGGCTGTGCTGGAGTTGATGGCCGTACGTCGAGGGAATTATTGCAACCTATATGTCATTTCATCACCTCACATGCGCGGACTTGGATCTCTGTCCTGGGGGCGAATTCTCAGACATTGTGTTCTCGCGTTGTTCCGGACGTCCTTTGGTCTCAGGACTCAGGAGGGCAAATATACTCATGCCGTCAGAGAATTTCCGGATCACAGTGTAGTGAATCGTGAATATTGTCAGTGGCTCGGTGGCACGTACCTAATCGAGTCATGGAACGCCAGAAGTCGATAGTCGTTCTGCAGTTTTGGTTGCTGGTGTGAGCCTTGCACCGGACCTTTAGATTCATCGTCGCCTGTATCCTAGATGGGAGCAATCGCCGATGTGGACGACCTGGCGTGATTAGGGGTCCTGCCCTAGGAATAAGCTTCGAAGCATCGATAGCACAGCAATACACACAAGGCAAGGTAGTATGTAGTACATCAGGCAAACGGAAAACAAGGTATAGGGTGTACTGCGAAGGGTAGACAGCAACGAAACATCGGGTCGTGATGTCACAATGAAATTTACAATGCAGTCAGGGGAACAGGGCGGTAGAAACTCATATATGCATCATACCCGATCTGAGCTTGATCGAGAAGTCCTTTGAGAAGTCTTTGGCGTTTATCACCGAATGATGGTAGGGTTGGCGCAAAGGAGATGTCTTCCTCATGCGCGATACGATCAGCCACTCTCGCCTTCCAGACCTTCCAGACCTCCCTTTGATCTGGAACGAATGTGTCCAGGAGGGTTAACACGTCGATGCTTCTGACAGGGCGGGGAATGTCGCGACACAAGACGAGGCACTGGAACGTCGCGGCGGCAGCTAAAGTGTCGAATTCCCATCTCCGGACTGGGGGGTGACCAAGGATGTCGAGGAACTTAGCGGTCCGAATACGGCAGTTTTGAGATGAAATGTAGTGGATTGCGAGTAAGATGACCGGTACAAAATGGAGCCAGGCTGTAGGCTGGAACCAGCTTCGGAGGAGAGGATCTTCTACTATTGCCATTTCGTATGTTAAAATCAGTAGGAGGGTGGGCGCGATGCCGAAGAAACATATGACGGCCGGCGTTTCGTTAAAATCGTCATCTCGTTCTTGGACCGTGCGGTTCGGGTCGCGGATCGTGTAAATGTATATCACAATAGAGATGACCATGGGGGGTAATAGTGGCACGAAAGCCATCAAGAATGATGTTGGGCCTGAGAGCAACCAAAACCCCGCCAGTATGGCAAAGGGAATCCCTTGGCACAAAGCTTCTAGTGCCTCGTAGCCTACGCGTCGAGCAAACTCCCATGCCTCCAGCCGATAGCTCCCTGCAAGGGTGTGGGACGTACTGAAGCTGCTCTCTGCGATTGCTTCAACAACATCTTGGGTGCCAGTCAAGATGAGAGTGAAGTCGCGATCCAGAAGTACCGCACAACCGGGCGTGCGAATATCTGATCTCCGGACAAGGGTGAGAGTACCCTCTCCTTGTACCACAGCATAGAAGCAGATAAGGCAGATGACCATGATAGTGTACACCCATTGGAACATGACACGGGAGAGAAGGCCCGAGTACCAAGATAACCAACCACCGATCCAATGGCCCAGCAAACGAGGCGACCACAAGGAGATCCATTCATAATACGGACGGATGTCGGACGGCGAAAATATGTGCAGAACGGGAGAGATAAGGGTCTCGAAGAGCACCACCAAGACCACGAAGCCATAGAAATCAGCTGACACGGTGTAACCCCTTTCGAGGATATCCGGTGGAACCTCGCCCAAGTCTATCACGGCGGCACGGGGGGGATCAACGCCGTCCCTAGGAGATGATGCGTCATGGAGATTCCGCTGCGGTAGATCTCTGCTGTGTTCTAAAAGTAGTCTTGCGAGACGTCCGGATTTCAATTTCTTGAGACTCGACAAAGGGTAGAGAAAATCTGGCCCCGGTTGCTCTGCAGTCAATATGATGGACAGGGACGACGAGCAAAAGTCGAGGATGACTGGAGCCAGGTGCTGTGGTCTGCATGAAAGTTGAATAAATCTGGAGACGAGGGCTTCGAAGTGGGAAGCGAGCGTGTCGTCGTCGTCGTCGTCGTCGCTTGCTTCATTCGGTGAGCTCGAGGGGCGAGTTTGCGCCTCTGTAGAGTATGAGACAACCCTCAGCAAGATGAGAAAGATTGAAATGGACAAGACCTGGTCGACGGAATTCAGAGCTGCCACTGATCGGCTCGAGTAGAATCTCAGACATCTTGTGCCATCCGTGGCTGTGCATCACCATTTCCTTGATGCCGCCATCGTTCGCGTTGGGATGGCTGTGTGTCGTTCACACCATCGCTGATATTGCATTTCGTGCCGCACAGATCAGGCGCGCGCAACCCCTCCCAAAGTCGCCCATCCAAAACTCGGAGAATAGGCTATATAGTGCTCCAATTAGACCGCACAGTGTCCAGGCCGACACTCGGTCCTCCAGGGAGGTTGACCCAATCCTTCATCCGTGCGTGACCGGAAAAGTCGTTGCACTTGGGATTCCTGCTTCGGAGGGTTCTGCCGTTCATGAAGAATCTAGTCCTCTGCAGCTAAATGCCACCACGGGCTACCAGGACAATGCACTTCCTCCGCAGCTCCCTGGTGCTACGGAATGTAGTGTAAGTACTTTCTGCTCGACCGTGCAAGGCACCATCAATGTCGGCAACTCAAGCTGACGTTGTCCATTATTGATCAGTCTATAGGGACTGCGCCGGCGTTTCCTACTGTCGATCCCCAAAGCGCTAATCCCGTCATAATACACAATTTACAATCGTCGAAAGTGCCTTCCTCCAGGTTGGGCCGCCTATTTCATTATGGGGGTACGTCCAGCGCGTGTATACGCAGTACGATACTCATTTTACTTTCCACAATTGTAGGCCTCGCTGCATCTCTGGGTTACGGAGCTGCCTCGGAAATCATTCGTCGGTCAACAGCTGCCTCGGATGACAGCCAACAAGGTTCTTTGATGATGACAGAGGCGAATATCAAGCGGCTGGTGTCAAAACTCTCACAGATGAGAGGTGCTGCTCTCAAGCTAGGTCAATTCATGAGCATACAAGGTTTGTATTTCCCCGCTTCGAGTGATGGAGGGTTACTCAGAACGATGAACCAGACACGCATATGCTCCCGCCAGAAGTGGACAGGATATTCAGACGTGTACAGGATAGTGCTCATTATATGCCAGATTGGCAGATGGAGGTGGTTATAACTTCCTACTGATCATACAGGTCCACTCACATGGAATCTGCAGCAAGTGCTCACGTCTGCCTTAGGTCCTTCGTGGGCAGACAACTTTACTTCATTTGATCGTGTGCCCTTTGCAGCTGCCTCGATTGGGCAGGTTCACAGCGCAGTATTGAGAGCGTCTGCATCACCTACTGGTCAGGAGGAACGAGTTGCCGTCAAAGTACAATTCCCGAACATTGCAAACTCAATTGCCAGCGATCTCAGTTATGTCAAGTTGCTGTTGACTGCCGGACACCTATTGCCAAAGGGGTTGTTCCTGGACCGCACAGTCCAGGTATGTCTTGTTGTACATTTCGCAAACACTGCTCAGCGGGAAACTCTATAAGGTCATGAAGGATGAATTGGCTGATGAGTGTGATTATTCGAGGGAGGCGGAATTTCTGCGGCGATATAGCTCAGCGGGCCTTCTTGGCCAGGATTCTCGCTTCAAAATACCTTGGGCATGGGAAGGCAGTACTGACCGTATACTCGTCATGGAACATGTCGGCGGTGTTAGCGTAGGAGAGTTATCTGTCCAGACCCTTCCGCAAGAGGAGCGTAACGAGGTATCGGGACCGGTGGTACATCCGTCCCTCCACTGACCGATACTATCAACAGATCGCAAAACGCATTATCGAGCTTTGTTTGCGGGAGCTCTTCCAATTCCGGCTGATGCAGACAGACCCCAACTGGACCAACTTTTTGTGGAACTCCACAACTCAGCAGGTCTGTGTACTGCTTTCTGTATTGCCCATCAGATTCATTGCCTGTTAGGTCTCACTGGTTGACTTCGGCGCTACACGTGAATATACCAAAGAATTCATGGATGACTGGTTGCACCTCCTCCAAGCTGCGGCAAGTGAGGACCGCGGTGCATGTGCTGATTGGAGTCTCAAACTGGGCTACCTTACGGGCGAGGAAAACGAGGTATATGCACCCTCTATGGCTATGACTCTTACCACCGTTTTTCATGCCACGTCACAGATTATGTTGAATGCTCATGTGGATACCATGATCCTACTCGCGACACCCTTCAGACCATCTACACCGCAATCGTTTGCATTTGGGCCGGGTTCCCGTTGGGCAGATATCACTGGCCAGATCCGAGCACGTATTCCAATCATGCTGCAGCATAGGCTTACTCCGCCACCACGAGAGACTTATAGTCTCAATAGGTCAGTCGGGCACGACCTCGCTCGCTGTATTTCGATCATGCTACATGCTAACAACATGTCAAGGAAATTGAGTGGTGCATTCTTGCTCGCTTCGCGACTGGGTGCTGTCGCCGACACAAAGAGGCTATGGGATGACGTAGTCAATGGATATCAGTTCAGTGAGTAGGGGCACTCTTGGTACCCTATAGTAAGTCAGCATTGTATGTGCGGACCCTCTCTAAGAGTCTAAGGACCCATAACAGGATGTAGATATTATGCACACGTTACTCAAGCCCATCTGATAACTGCATTTAGAAGACGCCATTCATGATACCCTACTTGTTGGTGATATTTGCTCATGCACCAGATCCTCCTTCCGAAATTCATATGTCCCACCCTGCTTGGCCATCCGAACGAAGTTGCAATAACAACGTGTCAACCAACCCCACCACTTCAGCTCTATCTTCTCTCCCCAAACTCAGTACTATCTCCCGCCATGAATATCCTTCCTTTGCGTTTACTTTTGATTGACATCGCTAATGCGAACGACTCCATCAACAGAAAAGTTTTCACTGGTGTCTCGATGCTTCCTGCGGAATACGTTCAATGGTTTTTCAAGGTCAAGAAAAAGGTATATACTTGGATCGATGTATGGTGGAGTACTGGGGGTACCTCTGCCCGTGGCTCGGCTACGAAGCTTCGAGACAGGGGTGGAGATGATTGAACGGGACGGCGTCGATAACCTATCGCTGGTCTCTGGGAGTTGTTCCACGAGCTGGCGCGCCTTTGCATCGAGCTCGGCTTCTTCGTTCTCGAGATCACGGAGACGGCGAAGGAGTTCAGGGATACGACAGACAAGACTCGTGGCTGCCTCGCTCAGAGAGTGGGGTTGGGAAGAGATAGCTGGGAGCTGAGGTCGTCCACGCATGCTCGGCTGATGATCTTGGGGAAGAGTGAGGATCGCAGTGAAGGGCGGCGTTGTGCGGCAGCCCCGGGTTGCCAAGCTTCGATCGTGGGTGGTTCTTATATGTGCTGAGGTGATTCAGATTGCGATATAGACTGGTCTGGGCTGGTTGCGACCTTGAACGACTGGGTTGGCTGGTCGCGTTCGGGCCAGTTCACTATAGATCGCAGAGTGTGCGTCGTGTGCGTCTGTCAGTTGGTGCATCGTCTGTATTGGCCTGCACCTTGAGCACAGTTGAGGTGCTTTGAAGGAATCCTCGAATGTTCCAATAGCTCGGACAGACAATGGTGTGGCCACTTGCAAACGTACTGTTGTAGTAGCTTACAGCAGTTTTCATTATCCTGTGGAAGGTCGATTTCGATGTTCGCTTAGTAGCCGAACAGGGACCCCGAGAGGTCTTCTCGGAGGCTTGAGTGAGCATGCGTGACGTGTTTTATGACAGTACAGGTCCCTTACAGGTACTCTTGGGGTCCTTTCTCGGCTACTAAGCGAACATCGAAATCGAAATCAGCTTTCCACAGAATAATGAAAACCGCTGTAATCAATATTGTAGCTACTAACATGCCTGATACAATCCTAATGCCTCAGATTATATAGGATTGGTAATAAATTCAGTAGACTTGTATATAATACAGTGGGTAGTTTAGGGGACTACTATTCTATCTTGATTCCGTCCCCCATCCCCTTGTCTGACCTCGCTCTCGCATCTTAATACTCTGCGCAAAACATACCACCACAGCTAGTAGCACAACGTCAACGAACCCATCCACCTCGAGTATTCCATTGACACTCCTGCCTGCTCCATTCCTCCAGTCGCTCGAAGACCCTTCTGTGCTGAACATCCCAGTTGATGCGGCTGTACCGATAAAGAATAATCTGGGCCCGATAGTTTTGAGTAGCAGCGGGGTAGAGTATCGAATCGTTGTCATGATAACTTCGTTCAGGATGCTAGGATCGGAATCCATAGGTGTTGTTGATAATTGCCAATTAGGCGAACATGTCAGAGGCGGAAAGAGAGTGGGTGATGAGAGCGGTTGCGGCGAATAACAGGTGCGGTGCCTCAGGATGTTCATTCACGTCTCTTACTCACATTCCAACCTAATCCACCAGAGCCCGTCTAGGAATGCAGCAGAAGGGCGCTTCTGATGCGTCCTCTACTAACTCCGCTCTCGGCAACCTCTGAATCTTGATGCAATATCTTCAAGTCGATTCTAACCGGCCTGGGCAGTGGGATCCTTCTAAAACTTCCTGTATATTGGATTCCATGCTTTTCGAATGTTATTACTCACTTTCCTTCAACTTGAACTTCAAAGGTTGCGGCAAATGTGTTTATTCATCAAGACAAGCACTAGCACAGGCATCCTTCCCTGATGCTTTTAGGGCTTCCTGGTCAAGGGTGTCCCACGTCGTGGAAAACACTAATTTGATCAACTGTGTATCATATGGGAGTGTTCCGGCGAGTTGATCGACCAGTAGCTGAGAATGTTGCACCCCCTCTGCTTGCTTTACACGCACATCAACATTTTCGCCGCTGTCTGGCCAAGACGCCTCGAAACCTCGATCAGCGAACGGGAGTGCGTGAGAACCACCAAACTACCAGTCGAGGATCACAAGTATACGGCGGGGAGAAGAATGGCTGGATGTGGGATTAACTGATCTGATCGACTTAAGAGAGTACATTGAACATACCTCACTATGACGTTCCACCCATGTAGATCGCCATGCCGCAACACGAAGGGGTATTCGCAATGGTATGGGTGTGCTATAAAATCGTCCCTCTTGCTCTTCACTCGCTCGAATGCATCCTCAGGGCTCAAGTTGAAAAGGCATTGACTTATCTCTTCTCTGAACTTTGCTTCGTGAGCCGATAATTTGATCTATGTAATGGAATTGACGGTCGAAGACAGACTGAACGTATTCTTGCACAGATTTGTACCTGTATGAAATGTGAGCATGCATCGTAAATGGACGAAGTTGGTCGTCGAAGCACTAACGGCCCAATGTTGTAAAGACCGATACCGTCGACAACTCCCTGTACGATGTTCAGCTTCTGCAGAATCCTATGGACCATGTGAGACTTACCCTCCCACTCGCAACATTCACACCATCAACAAGAGGACATGCGGAGCCATCTGGGCTGATTCCACTGATCAGGTTAAAGGCCGTTTTTGTCCTCATCGTACGCATTATCTCTGCGACTTGGTTGGTCATACTCTCTTTTTCTTCCTCTGAAAGATCCAGCCACACGTGGCTCAAAATATCTCTGTCGATGTACTCCATGGCTATGAATTCTGATCCATAGGTGCAGCTATAAGCGTAGATGGCCGGAGTGGGTATGTTGAGGTCGGGGTGCCGTTGACAGTATAGCATACAGCCGACGGAAGTGCAGGTCTGCGATCAGGATATGGTATCTGGATCGACTGGAAAGCGCAGGACAAAGGAAAGTGGCCAGTCAGATTCGCTGCTGTCGAGGTTAAGGATGTGTACAGTACATGGTTGTATCCCCCTTCGATGACGTCAATTCCTTCGACTCTAGAGACGAGCTTCGAGGACAAAATTTCTGTAGGACTGGATACGGAGGCAAAAAAATTCCTCGCTGATTCTGGGATGTTGGTTGGCAAACGGCGGTTGAATGGGGGAGGGACGTCTTGATCCAATGATGGTTCTTTGATCTGGATGACATCGTCTTTTAGATGGTTCACACATTTGGTGGGTGTGTTCTGATCGAGGGCAGAGAGCACGGTTGAATGAGCAAGAGCGATAAAGGACTGACACGTTGTTGTGCTCCGAGAGGGGTCGCTCAAGTGTTGCAGCTCGATAGATCGCTTCCAAGATTTTCTGGATTCAGGGAAGTCCGGAGTTTGATTGTTGTCGACTAATATCACTACAGTACTGTGTGTACAAACATCTTATTCTACTACGCGCAGATCGTTTAAACACGACAGTTGCCAGGTCTGACATACTCCCTCGCGTTGCATGCTGTTCAAGCTCAAGTTCGAGTCCTGGTGACTTCTTTCTCAGTGAGCACCTTCTGTCATAGCAAAACTAACACAAGGACTGATTGGGAACGTATCGTATCGTGCCGTTTCCACGGCTCGCCTTGTGATCAAATGTCCGGAGAATGATCGTTCAACCAAGTAGCCCACTTCCTGTCTGCCTGGTGATCTTGCCGTTCGCACACTCTGGTCACCACACACGCTGTCACTTCTGTATTTCTGACCTCCGCGTCCCTCTATCTGATCCTCCTTCGTGCATTCTTAGAATCCAGTGAGATACGTAGCTGGCTGGTGCACAGACTTGGTGTCATTGTCCTTCCCGTCGTTTCGCCTTTCCTTTGTAATGTCCAACGCTCCAGCGTATTCCGAGTTCAAGCAGTGCGTGGCTACTTGAATCTATCGTCGCACACTCGTTGACATTCTTACCTTATAGGCAAAAGCATTGGGTATCGCGTAGTCGTTGGTATGTTCGTTGTTTTGTACGCAGCCGTCTTTGCCTTGATTGAGATGCAGGGGTTTTGCTTTCATCACGTTGACATCGACGATACTTCAGCGTAAATTCTTCAAGTTCTCCCCTGCATCGTTACTGTACGTTCCACGGTCACCATATCGGTTACTGTTAACACTTATATTCTGCAGCGTCAAAGTGCCTACCCGGTTGTTTGTTCCAGAGACCTACAACCACTGAACTCGTGTTTCCCAGCCCGGCCTAATTTGCTGCGGAATGTCCGTGGCTCATTTCTGCATCAAGTAGCACATCTGTTCTCATATCATGGTTTTTTCTTGAAGCTAGTGCTACCCTTCTCCAGTCGGGTACGGTAGCAAACACTTCTGGTTGGTTTATCGTTTTTCTTGGGACTCATTTACTTATATCACTACAGGCGTCAGTGGACCGTGGTGAGCCATACTTGCTCCTCGGCGCGTCCCAGATATCAACCTCGGTCGTTCCAAAGGTGGTACGGCGCTGGTGAAATTATTCAAGTCTGCATTTCGGCATGATTGCATCCAAAGTGAAGATGAACGCAAACGGTGCGTATACGTTCCTGGAGATAGTCAAGGCGGAATTCGGAACGACTGGCCATATCCTCTTTTATATTCTACGACTTCTTCTGCACCCTGATCGTCTGCTGGTCATTACTCCATGTACTTTATGACTTCTGTCCAGTCACTAAATCCATTGCTTAGTCGGAAGGGCTGCGACAGTCAATGCGCTCACGAGGATTAATGTCAACGCGCCTTGTTTCTTGCTGCTCATCGGGATCGCGATTGACATTAACCTCGGAGGCTTGCATAACCTTCATCTGTGACAGGAGTCATACCATCATTCTCTTCATCTTCATCTATATCTATATGCTCGGGGCATAGTCAGTCCCGTACCTTTCCCTTCGACCGACATGAATTTTCGACTATGGAAATGCCAAAAAAAAAAGATACAATATATTGCAAGGCAAGATCGGAGACCTGAATGTTAAGATTGAATTGCCAAAATCAGCTCTCCTATAGTCTCAACGACGTCTCATATCCGCGACCCCGCGTTCGAGGACCGTGCGCATACATCCGGATATATATTTCTGGTTGCACTGGTATCACCTAGTCTACACTTCTTTTGACTTGTCAACAAGTTCATACACCTTCATAAAATCGATTTTAGCGCATTTGGAAGAATGAACTCGAATCGGCGCACCTCACATGTCTGATCCTCGGTGGAACTGTTCCTTCTCCGACCGGTCTACGCGAACACACATGATTCAAAGAACGACGAATTTTGACGCGTGAACGCACCTCGTTCAGGTCGGCAACCACGTGAACGTCTGATTCTACCCGAGCCAAGATTCGTGCGACATGTGACGGTTGGGAACCTGGTTGTGTATTTAATGCCCCGTCGTCCCAGAGGATGGCCGTCAAGTTTGGATCGGGCTGGCTTCTCAGAACGAGCCGGAAATTCAAGGACGCCAGTAAACAGTTTGCATAGCTTCATGTTTCTTAGCACTGATATGATGGTCGAAACAATGGTGACTCACAGCTTTGATATGGCATAAAACCTAGCCAGGTATCAGCGAGGAGACTGTCAGCACTTTCCAGAAGACTTACACAGCGATATGGTAATAGGTTTCCTCGAAAACGAGTCCAAGTATCAGCTCTAGGACCGCAGCTACAGTTGTCACAAGACCGGTCTCTACAGCCAACCTAGTTAATTTGACCATGGTTGACTTGTTGCTTCTGAAATGAGAATTGGAAGGACGGAGCTGTGCAACATGCACATGAGCGATGAACCCGACAAAGAACACCAGTAGACACACGCATAGTATCATGCAGGTTGTAATCGCCAAATCACATGCAACACTACTCCCAAGCCAGATCTGCCAGATGTCTGGGCCCTATATGGCCTGAAACAATAAACCGTGTACGTACCGATAGCCAAGGAGTGGGCATGTTTGATATTTGGGTCGAATTGGAGGATGAAATGGTGGTTGAGCTTTCAATTGAAGGAAAAAGCCCATCCTATGGAAAATTCTAGCTAGATCGTAGCGGTATTTACAAAGTAATCTAGGCTTACCCTCACACCAAAATATGTGATGCTTGCAAGTTGGAGTAGGGAGGCCTAAGAATGCAACTTAGTACCCTCAAGTGATTCACAGCTCGGTAGATCCCGTATATTACCATCATTATAGGAAATGGAAGCAGGCGGAATTTCCGAAGTGTTGCTATCCTCCAACAAAAGAAACCATGAGTCAGTGTGGTCACTTCTCTCAATCAGCCACCAAACGATCTGAGTCCATCTGTTGCTCACCTAGTCCAGTGATGGGTGCTAAAGCGAAACTTGCGGTGGGCGCCGCGGTGTCACCAAAAATGAGATAACCTTGGGTTGATGATACCCAAAAATCAACAAATACAGCCCCGGTCAGCAGTGTTTCTAGCAGAAGAACAGCTGTTACTAAGGGATAATCAGTTGTAGCCACATGAGGACAACTACAGTAATCACCGAATGTCTTGATGGCTCTCCGGTCATCTGTGAATCTAGTAAAGTAGATATCTGAGAAAATAGTGAGTCCTGAAATACATATGACTCGTGCGAGAACGCGAGAGAGTACACACAAGCCTGGATGGCTAAGGCTCCCATAAGTCCGAAGCAGAGAGTGTATCCAACAACCTGCATATCGCGGAGTGTCGGACCAGACGTGAACAAGGTAATAAGTAGTAGGAACATACAAAAGGACCATTACTGTTGAAGCCGGAAAATGTAGACAGAACGAGGAAGGATCACGATTAGCTGACTCACAGACTGGCGAAGTTACTGGATGCCGTGGATTAGGCAGAGACATATTAGAACAAATAATTTCACGTACCTCCGTATTAGCTCCAAGCTTCACTCCAAGTAACTCGTGGTTTCGATGGGAGTCTTCATGTTTGCAGGTGATTAGCTGCTTTTTATGTACTGAGGCCCGAGTGGCATCCGTGGACCATGACGGGGGCCATTTTATTCGGCGGGGGGCGATGTTATCGGAATTGTTGATCCGTTGGCTGGCATCAGGTGCCAACTTCCGTAAAGCGGTCACCGAGATACGTCAGATCCGGGCCCCACAATCCCAGGGGATGGCACGTTCCAGGATTGGAGCTGCCATCTAGGACACTCAAGCCCCCAGAACCCGGTAGGTGGTGTGCATATTACAGCACCATCACTGTGAATCCCGCCATGAACGGGTGATACGGTCTGATATTCTCACCACTATAGGGCTATGGCATATAAGAAGTTGTTAATTTTGATTCGTTCCAACATTCCCATATTATTGTTGTATCTTGCAACGTGTGCACTGGAAGTTTTGAACTATGCACAGCAGATTGATCTTGATTGCATATCGTCCCGTGAATCTGAATAGGTTGTGGCCCGATATTCTCACCGTAATTGGCTATGTCAATTCTTTATCTTGCACCTATAGCATATTATAAGTTGTCAATTCGTACCGCACAGAAGCCGGATAGAAGAATGGACAAGGAAACCACAGGATTGTAAGTATGTAAATAGGATACGGGGAGCCTAGTAAGGAAGTAACGGAATTTAAAGTCCTGTAGGCCACCGATCCGCTCCCACAAGACTGACTCAGACTCTGAGTAGCGTCTTGCTTCATCCAGTCGTGTAATGAACTTCTAGCTACTTGGACTCTTTCGATTTGTCAAACAACGCTACGACCTTCCGCACCAACTGATGGTGACCGACGCCAGTCCTGGGCTTACGAACCAGACATTCATACTACTGCTGGTTTCTTTTACCGCAGCGGAAGGGAGTCGTACTCCATCGTCGAGGAATGTATCCGGCGTCGAATTAACCTGTGAGTACCTCCTCTCGACTGACTTCGAGTGCCGCCAACGACAACCTTGCTGATCCAAGTTGAACGTTCGAGTGTCACAATACGGAATGACGCAACAAATGGGACTTGAAAGACATCCTCATCTCTTAGCGATATTCACCTTGGTAACTCCTTCGCAGCTTCCGCGCGGAACGACACGAAGCCACCAACATCATGCGACCTATACGGTTTCTCAAATTGGGGACCTCATGACAGGCAGCTCTACGTGAACCATGCACAAAAGACGAGGAGTGTATCGAAACCTGTCGAGCCTTGTAACACGCTCATGGTGCTCAACTTTCAAGGGAAATCGGAAGCCGAGGTACGGTCAATGTTTGGCAGTCATGCGGATATCATTTTAGCGGTGCGATTTAGTAAGTCGCGTCACTCTTTCGCCTTTTCATTTGCTTTCGGTGTTGAGAACTTTTTTTTTTTTGGCGTAGACAAAACTTGAAGGGGGCCAACCAACCTTCGAGAAAGGCCTTCATGATGTGGACATGGCGACGAAAGCCACGTATGCATTCAGGAACCAGAACGAGAGCACTGAAATCACATACGCTAGACAAAGACAAACCCCGACCAATTCATACATTCATACCTCTAGACTATCACAACAACGGGGTCACTAGATGCGACATTTGTTATGATTTTATCTATCTCAGTCGACTGCGTAATACTACTCACTTAACAACGTTTTCTGTCAGTGGAGCACGCAAAAGTACTATATTCCCCTTCGGTGCTGTTCCTGAAGACGCCGATGGAATGACGAAGTAAACCTGCAAGAGGTAGATGGCCAGTCACTCAAAGTGCCGCTACCACTATCACGCTTATGTCTTGGACCGCATATAATGGTGCGGATCGTTAGACTCGGAGGAAGCTAGACATGTAGTGGAGTGCACAGAGCCTCAATTAGGTGTACAGGTCACTGACGACGTTGTACTATGTACAGTAAGACCTCTTTACATCCTGCGAGCGTAACTAAATGGTTCTATATGTCATCCCCTGTGGTCATACCGATTGCGCTTACAACCTCGTGGTCTAAACTGACGCGTACAAGTGTATTCTGTGGGGCGATTGGTGGGGCCGTTCTAGGGATGCTAGCATGGGTGATCGGTTGCTTGAAGATATCCGGTACGCTTGGGTGCTAATTTCACGATCCAGACCGTTTTGGGGTGCAGCAGGACAAATTAATATCCCCAATCTTTGCGGACCCATATTCCGCTGTTTGCAGTGGACTAACAGGGCTTCTCTTCTCGGGAGTACTTACCGGTCAATCTAGACCCGTATGTTTCTGAGGCGGCAGGTCCAGCGAACTATAACTTTTCTGGGACGCGCGCGATCGCAATGTTGGATGATCACACTAAAAACGAACATGCGCACGAAGAGTCTGAACACAGTTCCAAGAAGGGGCACGCGTCTCCCGACCTCGAGAATCAGTCAAAGAAAGACTCCCCGAGCGACCCGGACCACGATCAAGAAGACGATGAACAGAAAATAACATCCCTCAAAGGTATTTTCAAGAATGCACTCATCTACTCGACTATCATTACGGTTATAGCGATCGTCATTGGTGAGTTCTTCCATGCTAGAATGTTGGTTTCGCGTTAACGTTCTGTCAGTGCCCTTGCCGATGCACTATGTTAAGTCGGGAGTTTTATACGTTCTGGACTGCCGGGAATTCGATGTATGTACGTTCCATTTGTTTCTCGTCCGTGAGGCGGACCGTCGATCTTGATGTATCTGAGCCTTTGCGATCGGAACGATCGGCATTATCCTACCACTGTGGGATTCTCGCAAGGAGATGACTACGATACCGAAGGCACTATAGTCACACCGGCGGAGCATATTCGATATGATCGTGCTCCCATTTCCGAGGGCCAATCTTCTCAGGAGTTCGAAACTGTGTCGCAAGACAATAGGGACAATAGAGAGACATCGTCTTGAATAAATTCTTTTGTTTCTCACATTGCAGCATTTTTGGCTGTTCTTATTGTCTCTGACCGGAGGGCTCGGCATTTTTGTGAGGGCACAACCGAATCAGGCAAGTATTGGGGGGTTGATTTCCTTTCCAAGGGATGACCACATGTGATGGCATGACCTGTCGCGTCCCTTGCGCTCTTTTGTTTTTGACCAACTAGGTTACGGCTGCAACATCCGCACGCCAGCCTCACGGTAGAATGGAACGTATTTATGATGTGGCCTTTTCAAAGTTCAGATACAGCCCGGTTGCAGGACACCCCACCGTACTCACGTCGCTTCCGCTCACTCTCAGACATGAGTTCACTTCCCAACATCTGGGCACCAAACCATGGCGGCTCAAGCACACGCATACCCGCCGATGACCTGCAACTACGCGTGCAAACGTCCCGGGAGTCAGAAACGACTGCGGCCACTAGCCCAGATTCCAGAACGAGCAGTACACCCACACTAGCACCACCCCGCTTGCATCACTCGACGAGGCAAGTGTATGATGATGCGCTGGGCGATTTTTTTGGAGGAGGACGGGGTCACCGCACGCGAACACAACATCGCATACCCCCACCTTATTCACCAGACTGGGACGGCGAAAAGCTTCCCAAGTACACCTCATCCCCCGCTTTCGAGGCGGACACGGTCGCGCGACATTTGTTCAAATACGGATTCTGTACGTTGTTCTTTCTGCATCGCAAACCACCTTGGCTCACCGTTCTCGTTTACCAGTCTTTCCCCTCTTTTGGGCCGTCGGGGTCTACTTTTTGTTTGCACCGATGCGCGTGACGGCAGATTGGCAGTCTGACAAGACGGAGGAGGAAAAGGAGAAAATGCTCTCCGAGATGAGAGAAGCGGAGGTGAAGTGGGCCAAGCGTTGTCTATGGGCTCTCCTCTCGTTTTTCGCGTGTCTCGTGCTTCTCATTGTCGCAGTGGTGGTCTCGAGGCATTGAGGCGGCTGGACTGTCTCTCTCTTTTTATCCCCGGACGCTTTGGGATCACTGCTTGACCGGACATCCCTGTACGTTCTTTTGGGTTCACAGTTAAAGTGTACATGTACGTTACATTGTTTGCATCTTTTGTGAGCGCTTTTATGCTCTTACAATACTTATGTTGTATCTATCTGGTAACACTTCGAATTGCATTCTGAGCTCGGACTTGGTGGTGCATCCGCATTTCCGACACGTGACGTTTTGGCTAATGGGACCTCCGTATCCGATTGCACCTGCATCGGATCCAATCGAACGGCCATCTTCTGTACCCCTCTCCCGCAGCTTGCTTCCGAGAGACGTCCTAAGGTTGAAGCTCTTAATCTCCACACCACATCGATTGCTCGAGGTTGGATCAATCCGCAGGTGAGAACGTCAGCGCGACAATGGTAAATTGTAAGCAGGCGCACAACGCACAGCTGAACCCAGCCCCTCATGTCTACCCACCAGTCGCCGAACTGAAAGCCAAGGCCGAGAAAGCCAAAGATGCGGGCATCACCAAGATGACGAACACGCGCGATCGATTTTCCAGCGCACCCTCCTCCAAGGCCAACTGGGATCCCAACTGGAAACGGCCACCTCCACCGCCCGCTACGTCTTCGTCGCGTGCACTGACGAGTGGTCCTCCGCCTCCGCCGTTGAGGTCCCGGCCGGGTGTCACCGCGTCAGGCGCGGGCACAGCGCTGCCGCCGCCGCCGCCGGTCCCTCGCGTTTCGCGGCCGGCCGACTCAGATGACTCGGCTGCACCACCTCCGTACACACTACCTCCCCCGCCCACGCACGCTGCGAGCAGGTATCCACCCGGTCACCGAGAAGCGTCACAAGAGGCGACGAACAGGATCGACTGGGCGAATCTGAGCCTGGAGGATAAAGAGGCGTTCTTTGGGTGGTTGGATGAATTCTTTTCACGGTACATCGGGACTGAGCTGGGTCCGAGAGAGCGGAGGCCAGCGTCATCCGTGTCTGCAACGTTTCCGGTGCATAATACAAAACGTCCGGTAAGCACGTGTTGTCATTCGATTCGGGTCTGCCAGTGGGTCATCATGAACGTCATATAGCCGATGATCAACATGTCGACGCGACCGCAAGTATGACGTGTATTCGTGAATTGAGCAAGGATGACGAATAACCTCTTTGAGGCATATATACATACGCAGTATGTGAGTAAAGTCGAGATACGAGTAGTAAATTAGCCAAAGATTGATGCAGCAGGACGTAATGGTAGTGCAGTCTAGGATGAGGGAGGTGTCGTGAACGATATTTTGTATGTCGCAATGTTGGGCACCTCGGATTCGTGTGCGTAATAGTCCGTTAACGCGACGACGTTCGTTCGCAGTCTGGATGTGGCATCTGAAATAAATTTTGTATTCTTCGGTCTTCGGTTACGATCTGAACACGGGAGGTAAGGATGTGAAATTTAGGGGCCGAGTAAGAGAGACGAACGGGAGGACATCCACAGTTGGGAGCGGTCTTGTGTATGTGGGATTTGCTTGTCTTGCATCTCTGAGAGTTACAATCCGAGACCCCGCCGGTGAAGTAGCGCCCATGAAAGTGCTGTGAATGAAGAGCCCCGTGGTTATTACCGCATGCAGTTGGTCGCCAGCTCAGGCGAAACTTACGCCGCATCCTCTGTAATAGTCGCCTACACTATTCCATATGTATGTCGTGAGCAACGAGCTCCGGCACCAATGAAATGAGATAAACGTACACTTCGTGGTGGCACATGGAGGAAATGGGTGGCGTTTGTTGAACGTGATAGGTGGTGAGTCGTCAGTCCAAATATTACTTGGTGTAGAGCCACCGCGGAAGCACAAAAATAGCCGGGTAAAGACGGGGCGAACTCGACGACGCTTAGTGGCTGGATTGGTCAGGGGGCGTGCGGGACGGGTCTCCGATAGTCGAAATGATATGCACGCCAGCGTTTTATTCCAACAGGGAAAGCCAAGTCCTCACATTTTTTTTCCTTCTATTTCACGGCCGAATCACGTATATACCCCAGGTGCGTCATTTCGTTCCGGATCAAACGTCGCCCCGTCAACACAATCTTATCTCGTTGGCAACGGGATCCAAGGTACATCCAAGATAACAATAACCCACGGCCATACAGAACACTGGAGTTTCAACCAGGACGGCATCAAGTGACTTGAATTCTCATACCGTGGAGCGCGAAGCAGGCACAGTGGTCGGGCGGACCAAGGCCGCCGCCCAACACAGCTCTGGAAAAGACAACACGTTTATTTTCCCGAGCGGAGAAGATATATCGGTACGTTCAATTCGGAAATGGCAACGGCCACTGGGTCTAATTTGCCAAGCGGAACGTTCATCGAATTTCGGAAAGAGCGCATACGGCGAAATGTGGCAGGTTTTCCGCGGACAGCAGGGACCGAGTCATCACGCCCGAGGTTAGTTACACCCAAGTCGATCTCTGCTCACCAATGAGTAGGCATTGGGCAACAGGTCAGGTGGGTAGCTTGCGACTAGAGCGTCCGAGAAACGCAGACGGCACAGACAGAGGGGGCCGAAAAGCATCGCGACCTCGAGGACAGTACTTCCAGCGTGGATGGCAGCGATTGCACGAGCACCGCGAGGTGGTCGGAGGAAAGAGGAATCGTTTCGAATAGGCGTTTCGATGCACTCTTTCGTTGACGTGGTCGAATCCAGCGAAAATAATCGACTGAGATGTCAGAGGGTCACGGATCGAGCACTGGGACTTTTGCCACATGACTTTCTGTGTGGCAGCCAATCGTCCTCTCCAAGCTATCGACGGCAATCAGCTTCAATCAAGGGTAAAGGGTGGAGGGTCAAGGGTTCAGATGATGTTTGCGTACGGTGAGCACGTTCCAACGACCCGACATGTGGACAGTACACGCCGCAACTTCATGTCCTCGCGAAGAATCAAAATGCGGCCATTATCGACCCCTCAGCTCCGAATCATGGCAATGCGACGACCTCGTGTCAGACTGTACATCGTCCTGACAGAACAGGACCCTTGAAGGTGGCTTGTAGACTCGTATAACCGGGTAGCCGAATACCACACGTGTGAATCACTTGGAATGATCACTTCTTGGGCGCTTAGATGTGACCCAGAGCTTGACCCAGAGTGTTGGGTAATTGAAACTAACGCTGGTTGCCTCCGATTGTTGTAAGCGGTAGGTCTTCAAACCTTGTCAACGTGAGGCGCGGTAACATCCGCAACGACGATGCCCTCAACGTCATCGCTTGGTTGTACATAGATGCTCGATTACATCCTACTGGAGTACCAATGGGAAGGAATGCACGGCAGCATCTCTGAGCTCCGATATCATCCGGTGGAAGTCCGCCGATGTACTAGTGGAATTTGTGAACCGGCATCTGGGTCTTTACATGTGTACAGGCGACTCATCTTGATCTCTAACCAGACGTTTCAAGTTGTACACTTGCTTGCAGCCGGAAGTATCCGAGCTCTGGAAAGGCGCGCCAAGGTCTCGGATGAATTTACAATAGCTACAACGCTGCAGACACCAGTATCAGTCCCTTGATGGCCTCGAGGCCTGTTAGATAATATCCGTGTCTGACTCACTGACATGCTTTTTCTTTCTCGGTCCCCAGGTCGCACACTGGCGTGCAATATCATGATATGGTCAATCCCTATCATTCCAATCGGACGCGAACAGCGGGTATGTGATCGATTCGTCCCTTCTTTCCACTTTTGCCGACTCGTCGACGCACTTGCACCTGGGGTACCCTGCAGCGTGTTTGATCTGGCTTCTGGCGTTCGAAAGCGGCTTTCACGTTCTCCGTTTGGGCATATGATACAGTGGCCTTTTGCGTCTCTCTCGCAGCAAGGTATAAAATGACCGGGATGCGTGGGTACTTGATCAAAGTGCACTCTCCCTCCATTCTACATTCACTACCATGTTCTCCTCGCGCACTAGCAAGGTTGCACACCAGAAACATGCTTCCCTTGGAGCCAGGAACTCACCCTTGTCCTCGTCTGCAGAGTACACAACCCGGACGTTGGTAACCGAACAGAAGACGAGGACTTTATCCGACTATGGTAGCCGACCTATCACCCCGACGATAGTGGAACCCCGCTCTGCGATTCAAAAGGATGAATGGCTCGTGGCTGCTCGTCGAAGCACTGAACACTTTAAAAAACACGGCTCTCCAGTTCCTCTGGTTTGGGTATGGTTTAGCTCTCTGTCTTGTGACCTCGAATCCATGTTTAATACCGATGTCTAGGTCCTGACTGAGGGTAACGAGATTCCAGACAATGCCGTCCCTTTCGGGGCAGATCGCAATGGATGCACCCTGTACATCGCCCGTGCTCTCTTGGAGGGCGCTCTTCGTGAGTAATTTGCAGCTAGTCTGTGTGACTAGTGATCTCAAGACCTTGATCGGCAGACATTGGTAAGGCGAGTCCCCAGTTCGCCGGAGCCGTAATTGGATATGCCGGTAAAGAGCACATAGTATGCACCTTTTGTGTCTCAACGAAGGACTCGAACTGATGTTGATCACAGATCGCCAACTATGAAGTGCTTGTTTGCGCTTCACAGCTTCGCTGGGGCTTCTCTCCTGCTGTGGAACCCGAAGGAGTTCTTACTCAGGGTACAGTTGTCCTCGCTCAGCAGCACGGAACAAGATCATCGCACAGATCAAAACACCACCATGGCCATGGCGAGGTGGACGTGTTCAACACGACCCTCGTTGAGAGTGATATACTACGATTCATCCCCGACTTCTGTGATATTGATAGAGAGGCTAGTCTGAAAAGATTGGCGTGGGTATCTCCCCAAGGGTCCTTTTCGCTCTGTTGAACTGTCACAGTGAGATCAAGACTGTCATCGTCATCGACGATTCGTTGTCCGTAAGTGGATCCCATGGCGGTTTGAGGCGACCTGTTGACACTTTGACTAGATGCAGGAGGGTAATCTCTGGGCGCAAGCCCGGGAAGCTCTCGGTGGCATTATCGACATTGCCAACCAATACGGATCAAAAGGCTCTGATATTCACTTCATGCACGGGGATGACTATGCTCCAAACATGCAGGTGACTGTCTTTTCTCGCTTCATGAGGACATTGATTGAAACAGTTGTCGTGTAGTCGAGGGCAGAGGTAAATGCCTTGTTCAACCGAGTCCTGCCCGAAGGCATGTGTCGTTCATATGCACACACGGCAAGGTGGTCCTAACCCACTCCCCAGGCGAAGACACCCCGACTGGTGCGAAGCTTGGTCAGATCATCAACCATTATCTGCCCCTTGTCGAGCATGAGCGCTCTACTCATGAACCCATTACCATCCTGGTGATCACTGATGGTCTCCCGAGTAAGTTGCGGTTCATGCGTGCTTATTAGTTCTTGCTCATGGTTCACGTATAGCCGACCAAGCGGATCTCGAGAGTGTTATCGTTGATGCAGCGCATCGTCTTGAGCGTCATCACGTCAAGCACGACATGTTCGGGATTCAGTTCGTGCAAATCGGCACAGACCCAGCTGCTTCCGAATTGTTGCACACGCTCGATGATCACCTCGTGACCCGTTACAAGATCAGGGTACATTACTCCATTTAATGCATATATGCGATGAATCGCTCAACCCTTTGACAGGATATTGTCGACAGCACTCCATACGATCCTACGCAGGGCGTATTTGACACCGAGTACATGCTGAAGATCCTTCTTGGGGGTCTCCAACAGGAGCTGGACCGCTCTGGCCCCAACAGTGGGCAATCCGCGTTGCTGTCTCCCCTGGGCTCGAACTCCCTACGTGTGTATGACAGATCCCCGCGCAGTATGCCCGCCAGGCTAGGACCCAACAGTCCTCGCCTCGCTCCCTTGTCGCCCAGGGGTGGCTATTGAGCTGGGTCACTGATCAGTGTGTGGACCCGCGGTTTGTTCTCTTGGATTGGTTTGAGTCGATTGTATTACCCGATGTGTTCGATGTATGTACGCTGTACCCTTTACTGGCATACTAGGATGTGAGATTGTTCCGCTCGAGTCAGTGCTGCGCCTTTGCATCTCATCAGCAGCGAAATGACCAAAATTTTGTCGAGTCGGACTAGGGTGGAGGTTTCGCTGGCCGACGTTCGGCCACCTTCAAGTCCCTTAGGGGCTGCTTGACTAAACACGATGGTACTTGCCAAGGAATGCTCACGCTCGTCGTCGTTGTCATCGGTGCCTCTTGAACGAGCAGTAAGCAAGTTGTAAGCTGACGCATCATCAAATCAAATCAGTGTGCTCGGAGCAAGTCTAATCCCGTTGGATAGGAGGAGTGTCTGTTGACGCTGTCCTGAGTAAGATGGCGGCTCATCTGTTGTTTCCAGAGTGACTTAAATCATCGGCGTGCTTGTATTTTCCCGCGCTCGTCACCATCATCCCCTTGCGATGGCCAGCCGCGTACGACCGCGAAAACAAAACAGCGTCCCTGGATCCGCTACGACGCTGCTCTCAACCACCGTCGACAACGCCGACGACGACAACGATACGATGAGCAGCGTCTCCACAAACGATGACCGCCCTTCCTCCCAGACCCTCGCTCATTCGCGCTCGCCATACCTCCATTCAACGCACCAGGCGACGGCGTCGACCTCCACCTTCAACAACCCCAATCCAACCGCGCCCGCACAGTCGGGGCCCTCCACACCGACCCCCACCGCCCCGGGGACACCGCGCATCACTGCATCCCGAAAACCATCGTCCCTTCGACATGTCTCCAACGCCCCCGCCCTGGACTCAGCCCAGCCCATCAAACGCCGTCCATCGTCCCCCTCGGCAAAAGAGGGGAAAAACAGTCGCAACCCACGCGAGCAGCGGATTCGTACGACCCCCCGACTGCCTCACAGCGACGATGTCCCCATCGCTCCTGCTACCGCCATGTATTGGTCACGTGCACCTGTCCACGGGGCTTTGCCAATGCGCAACATGCGCGCGCACACCGTCACCCTCGTCGACAACGTCGCTTGGTTGTTTGGTGGCTGTGATGACAGAGGTTGTTGGAAAGACCTCTATTGCTACGACACGGGTAAGTCGCCATCTCACTGTCCCCAGTCCCGTTGATCCATCGGGAATTAGATACGATGCAGTGGTCTCACCCGGAGACCTTGGGCGAAATCCCTCCTCCTTGTCGTGCACATACCGCAACGCTGGTCGACCGTAAAATCGTCATCTTTGGTGGTGGACAAGGCCCTGTGTATTATGACTCCACCTATATCCTAGACACCACCACCAGGCGGTGGTTTGCGCCGACCTTTCCGGCCCAGTCGCAACAGCTACCCCCAGATGCGGATCCTCTGCACCCGGCACCGAGACGTGCGCATACGGCGGTGTTGTATAACGGCAAAATCTATGTTTTCGGAGGCGGGAATGGTTTGACAGCGCTCAACGACCTCTGGACGCTTGATGTATCTCGTCTGGACACCTCCCTCCGTGGTGCTTCTAGTGGGGGCTTGAAATGGACCCTAATCAAAACCAAGGGCGACCCTCCAGCGCCGAGAGGCTACCATACCGCCAACCTAGTCGGAAGCGTCATGGTCGTCGTAGGGGGGAGTGATGGTCGGGAATGTTTCTCGGACGTCTGGTGCTTGAACTTGGGTATGGTGCACTCCTGACTACGTCTCACCCCCTGAATGATGGTTGTTTATCGATTTAGAATCCTTGGTGTGGACACGGGTGTCGCTGACGCTATCGCATCGTCGGTTATCGCATACCTCGACGCAGGTCGGATCCTATCTTTTCATTGTTGGCGGCCACGATGGGACGACTTACAGCTCCGAGATCCTTTTCTACAACCTTGGTGTGTCTTTTGCTTGGACGCCTGGTTGACCGCGTGCTGATCAACTCTCTCCGCTTATTCTTTCTAGTAAACCTTCAGTACGAGCCTCGCACGGTCTGCGGTAAGCCGCCGAGTGCAAGGGGATACCACGTGACAATTATTGCGGACAGCAGACTACTTGTATTTGGAGGGGTCAGTTCCGTTTCCGTTTGTTCCGTCGCTCGTCCCAGCTTATCAGGTGATCCAGTTTAACGGGCACGACGTTTTTGACGACGTACACGTCCTCGATCTCGCTGGAGCAGCATACCTACCCCAAGTGATGAGCTTCCGGATAGACGTTGAGTGAGGTGACTAACGCTTCAGGTCATTTCCTGGCTTTAAAAATGTATTCTTCGGTGTGCTTTCTTGGCTTTCGTCGCCTTGAGCCTCTCCGTTGATCGCATGGGGCGTTCATACACGCGAACGTTGCGCTTCGATGCATGAAAGTTGAGTTTTCACTCTCCGTCTCTTTTTTTCCTTCATAGAGTATATACATCATACCTCAATTTTACATCTCGCTCACCATATTCACGGCATATACACATACCCATAGGTTCTATACATGTTATTCGTACCTAGGCCTTCTGCAATGACTGCGAACACGAATGATTTCCAATGGTGTTGTATACATAGATATGATTCATTGAAAATTGTCATAGCCTGGTTGGTGCCATTGGTTGATGCCCATCCCATTCATGCCGCCCATCAAGCCTCCCATCCCCATTCCATTCATCATCATCCCATCGCCCATTCCACCCTCCCACACCACGCCCTCCGGATGTTCACCATTCATCCACATGGGGCCGAGACCCAACTGACCCAATGTACCCTGTGGGGAATGGAACGGAGCACCCGGTATTCCGTCCATATTCATCCCCATCATCGGCATATTCATGTTCCCCAAGCCCATCCCGGCCATATTCATATTCACGCCCATTCCCAATCCCGGCCATCCGCCCAAGTCCACTGGCATCCCGACCCCCATACCCACGCCTCCCATACCCATACCCATCATCGGCGACACGAGCATCTGGTTCTGCGCCTGATTTGGAGGCATGTTTGGCCGTCCGGTTCGAGGGGGTCCCAAGGCGACACTGACGCCCCCGCTGACGCCAACACCAACGCCTACGCCACCGCTGACACCGCCTCCACCCGGGAGCGCACCGGATCGGACGGGCGATTTCGGACGGAGCGTCTCAATCTCTTGCGTATTGGGCACGACGCACTTTCCGCTTCCGAGCGCGGCGAGTTTCTTGGAAATGTCTTCCCAGCCGTCCTTCCCCCACGGGCGTGCACCGTCGGGGATGCACGGTGCGCGGTTGCGGGCGAGATCGGGGACGTGTTCGTGTTCGCCTTCGGCGAGGACGGTCACCCAGCCTCGCCGCAATGAGGACCGGGCGCGGCCGAATATTTCGAGTCGGCGTGTTCCGAGGCAAAAGTTTTCGATGAGGGTGTACATTTCTGGGGGTTTGCGCGTCGGATCGGAGGGATCGCCTTCCCATATGATCACGTCCGTATCTGGACACGTCCAAAGGGGATGAGCGATCGGGACGAGAAAGTAGATTTGGGAGTTGGCAACGTACCGACGTTGCAATGCACGAACCAATTATCGGTGGATCGTCGTACGGTGCCTTTGATGCCCATCAAACAATGCTGTTTGGTCCGGGTCAACAAGGACGTCGTGGGCGGATCTGTCTATGGATGTGGTATATCAACGGTGGGGATCGATTCGGCAAGATAAGCAGGACGTCGGTGCGACAACTCACGCCAGGGCCGCGATTGGAGTGGATGTTGGTCTTGACCCAGACGATGTCCTCGCATCTTCTGTAGCCCCATTTGGCGAGGACTTCGCGACCCCGTTCGAGGCCCTCGCCTGCGCCGCTTCCGACCCACATGAAGACAAAGGACGGATCTGCGGCGAGGGAGGGTATTGGAAATTCCTGGAGCTCGTCCCAGCCAAACGAGGACGAGAACGGAGGGTCGAGGAGGATGACGTCGAATTTGAACGGATATAGTGAAGGGAGCTGTTGCAGCGGTAGGAAGCACGACGGCGCTGCGTGCGTATCGACCGACTCTTTCTTGAGATTGAGCAAACGCTGTTGCTTTGGATATCTAGGGGGGATAGAAAAGGGGGGTATGAAGAGCGTTCGAGACAAGGGGTGCGAGCAGACGTACTCCTCGAAGCGTCGTTCGAGCTCTGCCCCGACGACCCAGTTCTGGGGCCACTCGCCGCTGTCGACGTACCGCTGAGAGTAGTCATTTCGGATCGTCTCTTCTTCGGGGACGTAATTGAGGTAGCGGGCGAGTCGTGCGCGTTTGGCGGGTGGAAGGTCTGGTCTTTGAGGGGGTTTCGGGCGTGGTGCGAGCAGCGGTGATGACGGGGGTGATGGCGAAGGGGACGGCGGGGGCGAGGGGATGAGTGGGAGCTTGAGGAGATCTTGGGGTGGCGACGGGAGGGCGCGGAGCTGGCGGCGGTTGTTTCGCTGTGCGTCGCGGACGCGTGTGACGA
Source organism: Hortiboletus campestris (assembly GCA_038090935.1). Taxonomy (NCBI): domain Eukaryota; kingdom Fungi; phylum Basidiomycota; class Agaricomycetes; order Boletales; family Boletaceae; genus Hortiboletus; species Hortiboletus campestris. The sequence continues at coordinate 75,320 of JBBPNN010000016.1, forward strand.
GCTCGATGTGGGTGTTGAGGAGGTGCTCTGCGGAGGTGCACACGTCGGCCGTGCAGAGGAGAGCCATGGCGGAGACGACCAGGAGACTTTCCTATCTGGGTAATGTAATGTAACTTGCACTCGGACCGTCATGGGCAAAGCGACAAAGGCCACGCGCAAGTTTGCCTCGAGCGGTCAACTCAAGAAAACGATCCAGTCGAGAAAGAAACACCAACAGATCAAGAAGAAAATCGAGGGCAGACGCGGTGCAAAGAGTAAAGGGAAAGGGAAAGCACCAGTGCAAGACGACGGCAGCGAACAGGATGACGCGGACGCGGACGAGGACGACGAGAAAACTGAGTTCGTACTACGTTTGCGCTATGGGGGGTCAGTACTGACGTGCGTTTCGTAGCGTCAAGGGGATGACCGTCGATGACTTCCTCGGAGCTGGATTCATGGGGGACGCTTCTGACGATGGAGATGTATGGTACCGACCGTACATTCCCTCATGACACTCATAATCTTTGCGTCTCACAGATGAGCATGGACCAGGCTGATTCTGACGCGGAGGACGACGACGGCGGCGAGGAGTTTGCGGATGACGAGTCTTTTGCTTCGGTCGATGATTTGGAAGGTATGTTTTTTCAATGCCAGACGGTTCATTGCAAACACGGTACTGCAGACGAAGGCGTCGCACACATGCACGAGCTTTCCAAGCTGGCAGAGAAGGACCCCGATTTCTACAAGTACCTCCAAGAAAACGACCAAGAGCTGCTGGAGTTTGGTCCCGAGGGCGCGGTCGACGATGAGAACGACGAAGAGGAGGACGTCGAAATGGAGAGCGAGACATTGCCTATCCTGACAAAGGACATCTTACGCGGATGGCAAAAGGCTTTGCTCAATGTACGTCCTCCCCGCATTGATCCTGGCTTCCACTGATACGTCCTCCAGTACCGTTCCCTGCGCGCCCTGAGAAGACTCTTGATCGCATTCCGTTCTGCCGCCCACATGAACCAAGACGATCATTCCCTCGCTTGGCGTATTGACAGCTCAGCAAGTAAAGCGTCATTGAACCTCGTTTTGTAGTATCGCGCTCACAACCGATTTCCAGTGTACAACAAGCTCGTCACCACCGCTCTTAAATTTACCCCGGTCATTCTCGTCCATCATATCCCCTACAAGACCCTTCCCAATGGAAAATAGTACGTAGAACTTGCATCTGCTGCTCTGTCATATTGATCATTTTGTGCAGTAAACCACCTACGCAAACAACTAAACAAAAGGCCCTGCAAAGGCTTATCCTATCGTACTTCAACAATGTCGTCCACCTGATTCCGCAGCTTACCGACAACGAGATGCTTCAGCTTGCCTTTGTGGAAAGCGCAAAGATCCTACCGTATGTTACCACGAGTCGGAAAGCAGTCAAGGCTTATCTAAAGGTACGGTCGTTTTAAACTCTGAATGATCTCGCGATAATTGGGCAAACATTTGCAGCAATGTCTAAATGTTTGGTCTTCAGGAGAAGACAGCGTACGGATAGCAGCGTTCTTGGCGATCAGAACACTTGCAAACGCTGCTGACAATGCCATGCTGGACCTTGTCATGAAGGTTGGAGTCTTGTTCTCATACATGATTCCGTCACTTATGGCCATTTCAGAGCACGTACCTTGAGTTGGTGCGCTCCTCGAAATCCTCGAGCTCGCACAAGTTGCCCTCTATCAATCTCATGAAAAATTCTGCCTCCGAGATATTTTCCTTGGACCATACGACGGCGTATCAACATGCGTTTGGATACATAAGGCAGCTTGCGATCCACCTCAGGAATAGCATGAAAACACAAACAAAGGTGCGTTTTAGACTCTGCTCTCTCGCGTTTTCTGACTGAATTTATGTCCTCAGGATGCATACCGGCAAGTATACAACTGGCAATATGTGCATTCCGTCGACTTCTGGGCCCTCGTGCTAGCGAAGGCATGTGGCACAGAAGCGCAAGTGAAACGAGGGGAAGAGAGTGATCTCAAGTCTCTCATTTACCCACTGGTTCAAGTGAGCTTGGGTGCGATCAAGTAAGGTCGTTCGTTTCTTGCTCGTGGAATCTGGTAACATGCTTTCAGGCTCATATCCAACGCACGCTCGTACCTCTTTCACCTGCACATCGCTCGATCCATGCTCCATCTGTCGCGCCACACGAACACGTACATCCCACTTACGCCCTACCTGCTCCCCATCATTTCGTCGCAACTCACCTCCTCGAGCAAGCCCAAACCGTCGACGCTTCGCCCACTCGACTTTGAGTCCAACATCCGTGCGCCGGGGCAGTACCTCAAGACGCGCGTGTACGTAGAGGGTCTCGTAGACGAAGCGACGTTCACCCTGGCCGAGTGGCTGATCAGTGCACCCGTTCATGGGAGCATCGCATTTCCCGAGATCACGGTTCCGATCGTCGTCTCACTCCGTAAAACGCTTAAAACTGCCAAATCGAAAAAAGGTGCACAAAAGGAAGTTGGTGTCATCAAGGGACTCGTGGAGCGTGTGGAAGAGAGTGCGGCATGGATGGAAGAGAAGCGCAAGGGTGTCAGTTTTGGCCCTGGAAAGCTGTCGGACGTCGAGATGTGGGAATCCAACCTCAGGGTCGAGGACGCCCCCCTTTCCAAGTACGTCAAGGTGCAACGCAAGGCGAGAGTGAAGCGGAAAAACTTGGTTGACAAGGTACGTACGGTTATGGGTCATGCGTTGATTTGGTGTTCACAATATGCGTCTAGGCTGCGAAAGGTGAATACGAGATACTGGATGACAGTTGATGCAGATGATAGGAGGAACGCGTGCGATCCTTGCAACGTGTTCATACTAGGGGAACAAAAAAAAAAGTGGCGTTGAATACAACTCATTTGCGAACCAGGCCTAGACGTGTCGGTTTCCGTATGGTTTGCATTGCAGTTTCAATGGATGTCGTTGCTACGCATATATGGTGCCACCATCATCTTACGCTCCAGGCCTCCCTGGAATGTAGAGCACATGCTCGACAATCTAACTTGGGTTTGCGCTGATCCCGATAGCGGGGTATGTGCGGAGAAATGCGAAAGAGACCCAGTGGAATGGAAGCCGACATCAATGGAGGAGCGCGTGATATCCCCATTGGGCCCGTACGAGGTGCCCGGTGGCGGTGTGTACGTGCAATGAACCCTCACGACCAAGGCTTGGGAAGGGCGGCGATCCCCGGATGTTATGGATGGCGGCAGTCATACAGCAATGGAGAGAACCATTCAATCAAAGAAGGCGGTTGGCAAAATCTTGTATCATTGACCACGTTGGATAGGATATTTATGTGTTCATCCGTTCCGAATCACCCCGCGCGCGACGTGACGCCACGCCGCGTGAAACGGTAGGCACGTACGGACCACCAGGACCGAAAGGAAGTAGCGATACAAGAACGACACGGAGTTCATCTCCAAACACCGAAAAAGACCTGCCACCAAGGCCGTCGGATGCCCTGTGCGCTCCTCTCGTACCCTTGCACCAGCCGTTGATAGTGTTTGGGCATCGACGCCGGCTCCAACGTCTTTTTAGACAGCGGGTACTGCGAGGGCTGCTTGAGAAGCGGACGGTCAGCGAGCAAGGATGGGCTCACCCTGTGCTGCACGCGGTTCTCCAACAAGGCGGTCGCGGACTGGACCGCGTCAGGGGTTAGACGCGGGTGTGTGGAGAGGGCGTCGAGAAAGTGTTTGAGCTGGAGGTTTGGGCGGAATGGGTCTGTGGGCCATGCAGCTGCGATGGCTCTGAGCTTCTGAGCATACTTGGACGACGCTGCCATGATTGATGCACGGTTCGGCCATTGCCGGTTCGTAAGTGATTTTTGAGTCGGACTCGCAAACCTTCGCGGAATGCGCTCGTCCGCGCTTCAAGTTGACTTCAGACGGACGGGGTCGTGAGCATCGCGCTATGGCGCATCGGACTGATTCAAAGGGGGAGCCGTCCACGGTACTGAGATCAGGACACGACAAGGATAAGTTCCGTAGCAGCTTCTTCACGGCGTCACCCGCACCAACCTCTGCGCCCGCCAATCACAGCCCTTCTAATCGCCGTGTGGCCATTGACAGCCCCGATCAGATTATGACCATCTTCTCCTCCCACAACCCAGCTCTTTTTTTTTCTTTGCGGAAACTGGCCACGCCTTGGAGCTAGAGACGTTCCTGGTGGCGATTTAAGCCACCCTTGCTGCGATGTGGATCAGCATGTGTGTGGGAACGGTCAGTGATACTTCTCTCCGCCAACAATCGATCACCGCAGCAGCCGTCAGTGGGTGGAGAGCACTGTGGCAGCACGGAACTTTGCGACTTGGAAATGAAGTTTTTTTTTTTTTTTGTTACACGCGGTGTCGGACTGCGGGTCCTTCAGGGCTCTCCACAACGCTTGCCGTACAGTGAACCTTGACTCCTTTGTCAGGCTGATTGATTAGACCGATTTTTTTTTCGCTTCCGTTCCGATGTGGACGGTACTTTCCGTTTCCCGTTCCCGTCTCCTGGGTCCGTTTCATACTTTACTCACACACAAAAAGGGCCCATGGCGGATGCCGAACGTTGTGGCAGAACGGCGTACTTGTGAGAAGCCATCAAGGCGTGTGCCGTGGTAGATCGTGCTTCTTGGAAGGAGGCCGTATCCCGCGACGCGCTGCAGGTCGGCTTTTTCCTTGTGGCCCGCGTTTATCCGCGATGAATCGATGACGTTTGACACGGACGTCGCTAGTCGGCGTTGATCTTTTGGCGTACGTGACGTCGGGGGAAAAGAGCTGTGTTCACCGTCTTCTTCTCGAAGAAATACCGGGTGGACGCGATGATCGGGTGCACATGCTACGAGATAGATGCGTGATCATGTAGATGCGTGTGTGGGAGGCTGTCGATGCGATCTCTGTGGCATTGAATCCTGAGATTCAATACGACTTCATGGATCTGTCATCAAAAGATCAACCTGTGGTCAGTGAAACAGTTGGCTGCAATGGTTAGCCGACAGCAGCCGATGATCAGAACCAAGACTACCAAGACACTCCACAGATGGGCCTGCGTAACCATCGACGTGGGTCGCTGCGAACAGTCGTGGCGTGACTCGCGATCGCCTCGCACTCTAGTACGACCACCTCGTTCGGTGAGTGTTCTGTGGTTCTGTTCAGCCACTGTAGGTACACTGGCACCGCCAACGAGGATAATCCTTAGCGCCTTCTCGCTTGTCCTAGTGCGGCCGATGCACTGCCATTTTGGTCCCGCAAGCGCCCACCCCGTTCTGGACGGTGCGCATTGCCTTGACCCATTCCAGCGCTCGTCGTTGCTCTCTCTCTCTCCTATTTACACACCATGGGGTGCTGCGGCGAACCGGCTCAGAAGGACGACCAGTACAACAACCGCCCGCAGCAGCCCCCCGCTGGCACCGTTCAACAACAACCGGGCCCGCAACCAGCGGCGCACATTTACGAGAAACCAGCGCTGCTGACGTCCACCGGCCCTTCACCGCCTCCACCGAGCTTTCAAAGTCACCACCCGCTGGTTAACTACGGTCCAGGCTCTCAGTGGGGCCAAGGCTCGCCGTCACCACCCCCGGCTAGCACCTACCATGGCATGCTGCCCATGCAAATGGGACCATCCAAGTCGCCTTTCGATCCGTCGGGTGGTCTGAACTCCCACGTGGGGATGCCAACGCCGTTGTACCAACCCAGCCCCGTCCACGTACCACCCCGACATGCGACAACTTCTCCGTCCCTCGTGGCTTCCATGACGTCGGCGACGATGTCCAGAAACGACTACAGCGGGACTTCGGACGAGGGCCGGATGTCTATATCCATCGATTTTGGTACGTTTTCGACCGCGAGGCGTGTTTGCGCCCTGCTGACGTGCGCGTCCCCTTAGGAACTACTTTTTCGGGCGTGGTGCGTGAGGCAGGACGACCAGTTCGGGTGATGCACTGACCAGATTCATGAAACAGGCGTACGCATCCTCGCGCATCGCGTCGGGTGCCACGCAGCAGATTCTGCATTGGCCGGGCTCATTTGAGACGTTTCGTAAAGTGCCGACATGTCTGTTATACGACGAACGCGGACAAGTCTTGGCATGGGGGCTCGAAGCCAAGAACGCGAGTCCCATGCCGGGTACGATCCGATGTGAATGGTACGCATGCGCGCTTCTCAGTTTCGTCCGCGCGATCAAAGCGTTTTTTTTGGCTCAGGTTCAAACTGTTTCTCGAACCGCGTGCGTTGCGCGACGAGAGCGCTATCGACCCGCGGTTACCTCACATTCCAGTAAGTCGCCGCATGTACACTCGGAAAAGGTAGTTCAATCCCCTCTGACAGCCCGGCAAAACGGCCATAAACTTGATTATCGACTTTTTGACTTGTCTGTGGGAGTATGCCAAGGAAGAGATCACGCGAGAGATAGGGGCGGTCGCAGACCTGAGTAGGCACTTTTGATCCTATTCTCGCGGTGCGAGCATTACTCACCGTACAAAGACACCGCTGATGTCGTGGTCACCTGTCCTGCGGCGTGGGACGCCAAAGGATGCGATCTCATGCGGGCAGCTGCCATCGAAGCTGGGGTCGTGCAATCTGCGCGTGCTGGGGATATTCATTGGCGTGATCGTCTGCGCATCATCACGTAGGCCCACTTTTTCGTCACAGCCTAGGTGCCCTAACGCCCATCTTTAGTGAACCCGAGGCTGCTGCAGTGCACTGTGCACGCTTGACGGACCTCCATAAACTCCGTCCGAGTCAAAATTTTATGATTTGCGATGCGGGAGGCGGTACGGTCGTACGTATACGTTTTGTTTACTCGTCTCGTACAGTGGATGACTGGCGGCCCAAAGGACCTGGCATGCTACAAGATTATTGGTCAAGTGGCCCAAAACGGGAATCTCGAGATCGCAGAGATGTGTGCACGGTCGGGGGCGAACTGCGGTTCACTCTTTCTGGATCTCCGGTTCCGGGAGCTCGTCAAAACGCTGTTGGTAGATCACCCTGCGCACCTCGATGCAGCGAGTTTGGCGTATTTCATGCACTCGTTCAGTCAGACCGACAAGCTCGCCTATAGGGGAGAAGTCGATGACGGTAGGGGTTTACTCCATCGGGATGTCTCATCTAAGTGAAACCCACAGAGACCTATTTCCATTTTACGTGCTTCAATGTGCAGGACCCGCATGACCCTTCTGTCGGGTTGATCAATGGTGAACTTGCGATTCCCGGAATTTTGATTCGCCGGGAAGTTTTTGACCCTGTGGTCAATCAAGTAAGCAGCCGTGTGGCGTTGTTGACCAATAAGCATCGACTGAGTTATATTTAGGTACTGGATATGATCGAAGACCAGTCAGGAAAGATCGAACAACGGATTGATGCATTACTTCTCGTGGGAGGCTTCGCAGGGAGCGAGTACCTGTTTAGAAAAGTGGAGGCGAGTTGTGGCGCTGCGCGGATACACAGCGATCAACTGAACGTGTGTTTCCGTGTAGGCCAAGTTCTCCGGCAAGATTAAAGTGATCGCACGGCCACCTGATGCCGATACGGCCACCGTGCGTGGCGGCGCGCAGTACGGACTCTCGCGCAAGGCGATTGTGTCAACGGTGATTGTACCCCGGGCGTACATTATGAAAGTGAGCGTGGTGGTATTGCACAAGTGGGGACGGGCGCTGAGTCTCGCAGGTCAAACTTCCAGCGGAGCCCGAGGATTGGCTGAAGCGGCCCGCATACATCAAAGACAACAGCGCGAACGTGCCAATATGTGAAAACCGGTAAGAAGCCAATTGCGTTCATGTAGGCGACCAGAATAGAGACCGAGGGATTAGGCTGCAATATCTGGTGATGAAGGGCGCAATCCTGCGAAAGGGGTAAGATTGGATGTCGATTTTCCCCCACACGACGGCTGATCGGATGGCGTTCGTAGGCAGCGCGTGAAGACCAAGTTCTGGTACGGGTTTAGATTGCATCGAGCGTGACGATCAGGCTAAATATTTTTGCCCGCAGTAAATTCTCACAGAACAGACAAGGTACGGGGACTAAAAGGGTGCAATTCATAAAGGCTGAGTTGAAGCTGCAGATTGCAATTTCGTGGCTGTTCTGTACACGTCTGAGTCCGACAAAATCATGCGATATACGGATGAGGTAAGGCTCTGAGATGCTGACGTGACGCGACGCGACGCGTGTGTATCAAGTGACATTTTATGCCGCAGGGCGAAACAACGGAGCTCTGCAAGTGGACAGTGGACCTGAGCTCGTTACCCACGTTCCAGCAAAATGCGAGTGTTCCACAGCCGAACGGGTTCTACACAGGTACGGGTGGTTCTTTTTCCGAAGAGAGCGGCGGTGACTCACACGGTGCAGATTTTGAGCTTGGGCTGGAGATGGACAGTGCGGAGGTGCGAGGGGTGCTGTTCTACGACGGGCAGGAGTGGAGTCGGGTCGTGTTTGATTTCCTGAATTGAATATTGTGGTAGTCGCGATAAGATTGATGGATCTAGAGTTGCGGCTGTCGCCCGACGTTGTCAGGGATCCGTTGATCGATGACCCTGGTGCCTTGGCAGCCCGGGGTCGGCCATCTCATTCTCCGTCCCATCGGACAAGTCCGAGCTCGCTCATCCACACCGAATATCCACAGACCCTTTATATCTCGCCTCATGAACTCCCTTGCTGTCAGCCATGGCCCTCCTCTACCACCACCTCCTCCCCTTCCGAGTCCCTGAGCCCCGCTTCGTAAACTGGGGGCTCACCTTTGAATGCGCGCCGCTCGCCGTATTCGAGCCCGAGTCCGCGTACCACTGCCAGCTCATACTCGAGCTCGCTCGCCGCGAACGCAAGGTCGTCCGTGCCGTCGGCGCCGGCCACTCCCCCAGCGATCTCGCATGTACCTCCGACTACATGCTCCGCACCACAAAAATGAACCGACTCTTGGAGGTATGCCGATCTCGAGGTCACATACTGAGTCCGCTTTCTGAAACCCTACGCAGGTCAACGTCGAAAAACGCTTCGTCGTCGCCGAGGCCGGCATCACCCTCGAGGCCCTCCACGCGCAACTTGCCAAGTACGGCCTTGCCATGATCAACGTCGGTTCCATCTCCGAACAGACACTCGGCGGCATCGTCACCACCGCAACCCACGGAACAGGTATCAATTATGGCGTTATCTCCACTCACGTCATCGCCTTGTCCCTCTTATTGGCCGACGGCACGCGCGTGTCTTGTTCCCGCCAGGAGAGACCCGATCTCTTCATCGCCTCGGTGTGTGGCCTGGGCAGCACCGGCCTTATCTTGTCCGTCACGTTGCAGGTGGAGCCTGCGTTTCGACTCAGGGAAACTCAGCAGACGGTCGCGTTTCATCAGTGCGTCCGAAATATCGACACCCTGGTCAGGGCTGCACAACACGTACGGATATGGTGGTTTCCAGCCGCAGACACCATGCGCGTCTGCTCTGCTGATCGGACCGTAGAGGTAAGCTCTTCCGTCACCTCCCCCCCTCTTCTTCCCTTGGTACTTACTTCACCCTCGGATCTTTTCCAGCCAAAGCGGACAGTCGCACTCAGCTGGCTCTGGCATTCCTTTCTCGGTTTCCACGTGCTCCAGTTCCTCCTCTTTTTGGGTCGCTACTTTCTGTCCCTCAACGTCTTCACGACACGGTTTGCGGCATGGCTCGTCAAGGATCACGTCGTTGCTGTCGACGATAGCTACCGGATATTCAATCTAGACTGCAGAGTGAGTCCGCTCTTTTTTTGGCCGTGCCCTACTTCCAGTAACCGATGCCCCCAAGTACCCACAACACACGACGGAGTGGGCGATACCGTATCCAAACGCCCAACGCTGCCTGCAAGACCTCCATTCGTGGCTAGCCGACGAGTTCGCCGACCCCAACGGCTTACGACCTCACTTTCCCATCGAGATCCGCTTTTCGGACAGCGACGATATCTGGCTCAGTCCAAGCAACGGTCAACAGACATGCTGGATCGGCATCGTCCAGTTCAAGTGAGCGCACCTTGTCGTCATCCGTACATCATTATCTGACATCAGCAGACCGTATGGGCTCGAGGTTCCATTTCGCGAGCTGTTTGAGCGGTTCGAAGCCATTCTGCTCCGCCACGGCGGGCGTCCCCATTGGGCCAAAGCCCACCCTCTCCGGCCGGGCACACTTCGCACCCTGTATCCCCGTTTCGACGACTTTGTTCGCGTGCTGCAGGACGTCGACCCACACGGCATTTTCCGTAATGAATACGTCCAGCGCCACATTTTTGGCAAGGCAGAACCCGAGTGTGGTGACGAGGTGTTTAGGCGCGATGCGGGCCCGCGACCATGAAAAGCATTCCTTTCGTTATCTATACCATACACATGCCTTGACACTTTATAACGCTGGTACACTCTTCTTCTTATAGTCTTTTTACTGCACGCACGTCGTTGTGCTCATAACCCTAGCTGCTGTTTAATAGATTCCCTCACCAGTCGCTCGTATTCCTATGCTCGTATTAAGAGTGGGTGTCGTATGAATAAAAAAGTGGTGCGCACCGGTTTGTTATCGCGATAGAGCTTGCAGCAGTCAATGTTGGCGCCGCTCTCGAGATTCGGTTCTACCGGATGCGTGTCAGGACCCCAAGGATGCAGATCGGAGGTGGGGCATACCAGCAAGCATGGATATGACGCTAAGAAGGACCTTTTCGACGCTTTGGACGGGACTCCAACGTTCCGAGGCTTGTTCGTACATGGTCGGATCGTCGCCTGGGGTGTGCAAGATCGATATACAGACGGTACCGTCCGGGTAAACTAGGGGTGATAGAATGTCGTGAACGTGATGGCGGGAAAACGGACGTGACGTACTGTTGGGGTGGAACAGGGGCGGGTCGAATCTCATCTTGAATGGCGAGAGGGGGTAGTCGGAGGGCTTGGCATGGCGAACAGGTGGGTCAATGACGAGAGAGAGAACGAAAAAAAAAAAGACGTACAAAGGTGAGCTTGGCGAGAAAGATGCCACCGTCCTAGTTATTTAAATCGATATCACACGACGAAACGCAACATCCATGTCACTCGAACATGTTGGAACGAGGGGTGGTACGCACGAACGGCGTGTCTTTGGGCCCGCATATGAGGGCTTCCCAGGTGAAAAAGTCGGATTCTGAGACGGGTCCTGCTGTGAACATGCCATCGGGGGAACCTTGGAGCGTGATGAGCGATACGGCCAAGGTGGGGGGGGGGGCGAACCTCCAGAGGTGAGCTGCTTGTACTCTGTCATTAATCGCCGTAGCGCGGTCGAACTGCTTCCAGATCCCCTCGCGCTCATTCTCGCTCGATCTCACTCTGGGTCGGGCGTAAAACAATCAAGACCTGTCGATACGGTTGTGGGACGTGTCTTCGAACCGGAAAATCCCGGAACCTCGCACCGCCTTTGTCCACTTACTCGACCGGGCCGTCATTCTCGGGACTTGTTGCTTGTTGTGAACCCAGAACTCATCTCGATGATATGATCGGGCTGGCGCGGTGATGCGGCTAACCGTGGAATCCCTCTTTTACAAGATCTGAATGGGTGGCCCTTTTTTTCCATCGCAAACGTTGCACAGATCCCTAGTCTTGGGTTCCAACCACCCCCTTGATGGCCACCGCCAAGAAGCGAACAGACACGTTTGCCGGACCGGGCACGTTACGCACGGTCATTAAATAATCGTGGATCAAGTTTCATCTACTAATAGGCTTACGGACGAACCTCTTTTCTCACCCCACACGTCGGGGTCGTAGCGCTTCGTTCTATATCCCTTGGGGATGCCACGCTAAAAAAGTTGGAAACACGAAAAATAAAAGAAGAAAGAAACACCGCCTCGGTACGTCTCAATCTCGGCGATAGGACGCCGTACAGCCCCGCAGCTTGGCACCCCAGATATAAATAATGTGGGCGAGAGATTCTTAGTCACTGCGTCCGAGGACGAAACAAATCCGGTATCGGTGTTCACAATGGGCGTCCCCAAGCTGCGGTGAAAATGCGACTCGCCACGCATGACCCGGCCGTGGTGCACGAGTGCGACCGTGATGGGGTGCCTTGCGTGGTCTATCTTTTGGGACACAGCAAGTACAGCCTGGCCAGCGAGTAACTGATAGCATGGTGTGGAAGAGGGTGTTATCAGACATGTTCCTGGTCTGTCCCGCGGAATAGGATACGACGACAGTTAGCAAATACAAATTCTCAAGCATCATCCAGAACAAGGCGTGGTACGACGTTCATGGCCATCAACTGCAAATGTCGTTTTTAGCAAGACAGACGTGGCTGCCCGAATGGAGCATGGCCCACCTCCTGAAAGAGCAATTTGGCAGCGTACGGAATCGTCAGCGTCGCCATCTTTTTCGAGCTCTTGCAATAGGTACACCACCCATTATAGCCCATCAGGCCGCATTCCTGACAGGCGTTCACTTCGAACTTGTCCGACGAAATCATCAGGCGCTCGAGTAAGAGTTGGGTTGCACCGTAGCCGATTAGACAGTCACGCTCCATCTCTCCAAGCCGTAGTCCTCCCTCCCGGGACCTACCTTCGGTTGGCTGCCGCGTCAGCGTTGCACGTGGCCCTCTGTGTAAGGTGGTGAATAAGTAAAGCGACGGCACGATTATCCTTGGGACCAGGCGGACCTTGCGCGAGCGTGCATCTTGTCTATGACCATATGTTCTGTAGCACATGCCAAGCCAATCGATCAGTGGCGCATCTGGCGACAAGGTGAACATTGTCCTTACTCAGTTTCTGCAAAGAACAAGGACGTGTGAGTGCAGTTCGGATAGATAAGGACGCTCGTGAACTTTACCTGGTAATAGATGGGCCCAAAGTAGACATAGGCTTCCATTGGTTCGCCGGTGATGCCGCTGGTGAGCATGTCCTTGCCGGCGTAATTGAAGCCGTGCTCGATTAGGATGCGAGACATGTCCTCCACCTAAAGGGGCACCGTTGAGCTGGCACGATGAGAAAAATCTGATGCAAGGCACCTTGGATCCGCCAAACGCAGTTCCATATTGAAGCTTGCCACACAAGACGCCTGCCTGAAATCAGGGGTGAACATGTGGTCGGGAGAGAAGGCGGGGAAAGATTACTTTGCCAGCCAAGAGCTCGATCATCTTCCCGACGGTCATCCGAGAGGGGAAACCGTGAGGATTCATGATCGTATCTGGAACGACGGCATCAGTCCCATGAACCGAGCGGTCTTTTCGAAGATCCTACCAGGGTTAATGCCTCGGTCGTCGAACGGCATGTCCTCCTGATTCACGATTAATCCACAAACCCCCTTTTGACCGTGCCGAGAAGAAAACTTGTCCCCCAATTCTGGCCTCCGTGTCTGGCGGATCAGGACCTTTATCAGGGTCTGGTCGTTCTCGGTGTCGCTGATCATCACTTTGTCAATGTACCCGGCCAAAGGCGATTTGTAAGACATCGGTGTGTTTTTGTAAGGCACGGTGGCGGCTTGGCCTGTGAACGTGTTATCGTTGGCGTTTGTCGGCGTCTGCTTGTTCACGTAGACATCCCCTGGGTCGACTCTTTCCCCAACGCCCGCGAGACCGTCCAACTGGATGATATCGTATTTTTTTTGGACCGTGCCATTCTCGTCTACCGGTGCGTCTGCGAGCCGATCGAACCTAGAGCGGATCCAGAAATCGGAAAACGCCTTGCCCCAAGCGGAAAACACACTTACGTCCCATTAGGATATTTTCGGATGAGCGTCGTATTCTTGCGCAATACTTGACATCGACCATAGCCGCGGTCCAGACTAGCCTGGAGCCAGTCCTGTGAGCCCACGAAAAGAAGAACGAGAAGTATGACCAACTTTATTAAGGATCAGCGCATCTTCGATGTCGTACCCAGAGTAGCTCATAACGGCCACTGTTGCGTTTTGACCGGCGGGCAGACGATCGTAGCCGATCAATTCGATCGTCTTAGTCTTGACCATTGGTTGTTGAGGGTAGACGGATAAGTAGAGAAGCGTGTCGATCTATGGGACTGGTTGTAGCCGATCGCGCCGATCGCTTGTTTGCCCATGGCACATTGATACGTATTTCGTGGGGATTGATTGTGGTGGGGGTAGGGAATAAGTCCGGCGACGGCGCCTAGGATCGTGAAGGGCTCGATCTCCAGATGCGTCGTCGCAGAAACGATGTCTGATTCGTACAGGGCAATGTACGAGTCGTTCTCCTCATTGACATCGAGATACTCCACAAGGCCACGGCGTAAAAAGTCATCAAACGACATGATTCCGGCTTTCAGTTGCTGGCCATCCAAGTCCCGTCAGTGATCATCACACCCATCGCGAGAATTGGACACTGACGGTGATGTGTTCCGAAGTGACTTTCGGCACCCCGTTTTCAACAATAATCATCGGCCGACATATTCGCCCTCCATCGCTGGCGATGTGAACGGCATGATGATGGTGATTGACGTAGACGCCGACAAACTCGCTCACACGTCCAGCCCTGCGCAGCCTTCGGAAGTTTGCAACAAACCGGGCAGGAGATCGGATTAAACCAACAATGGTCCCGTTTACGTTAACGACAAAAGTATGAGGACCGTATATCTCCGTGCCGGTGGACAGGCCGATATCTTGATAACATCCTTGATAAGTTTTTAAATCGAGACCAAGATAGGTAGGTGCAAACCTTCCACTCCGAGCATAAAGGCTAAACGTATAATAGGTTCCTCTTCCACGTCTGTGGTGATGTGTGTCATGAGCGCCAGATTTTTTACAAGACCGCAGGCTTCGCCTTCCGGAGTATCGCTGGGGCAAAGCATACCCCATTGGCTAGGTTGCAATGCACGTGGTCCGCTGACCTTGCGAGTCTTCTCAAATTGAGACGAGATACGGGTCATCATTCCGAGAGCAGATATGAAACTCAGCCGGCTGAGAACGTGGGTGACGCCAGCTCTTTCCATCTTGAACCGTTTCAGAGACCAGTTTCCGGTAGATATCGCGCGAACGAACCCCGAGGTGATGTGGTCGCCCTGAAACTGCATGGTGTTGAACGCGTCAAATTCGTTCGTCCGTGAGGGCTTTTTCAGGACCTTGTCAATCGCAGATTTGAGATTGGCATTGAACGTCTTGAATAGATCCTCGAAGAGCAACGCCAGCAGTTGACCGGCCCTTGAAATCGAGTTGTGCATGAGTATCGGAACAAGCAGGGTATTTCGGGTACCACGTACAGCTCCAGGCGTTTGTTACCAACATAGTCACGATCGTCAACCATTTTTTCATCGTCCATGGCCATGAGAACGCGCCGAGTCATGGTCGCGACAAAGATAGCCTTTGACCTAAAATCTAATCCAACAACCGGCACATGGGCCAACACGATCGTCGCTAGCGCCTCTAATGCCTCTTCCCAGGCAGGTCTTCGTGGGCCCACAACCTTGCGGTTAATCTTTACCCTGGATCCAATCCATTCCAGAGCCTGGTGCCGAGTAAATACACCAAGCTTAGCAGCCTCTTCTAGATTTGCAGCAAAGGCAGACCTGTAGGCATCCGTAGTACCAGCGGTGAGCAGAAGAATTTCTCTGTCTGATTGAATACCGAGAGCCTTGAGAGCGATAACAACCGGGACGTCCTCGTGGATCGAGTTGTGACGAAGATATATCTTGCCCTTTTTAGTAGCTACGTACGTTTTGGACTTGAGACCACCGTGAGTTGAACTGCATGAACATGGATGCTGTCAGGAGCGACTCTGTACAATACAAAACATCGATACTCACGAGGTGCAGGAAGCCTGGACGACGCCCTTGACGTGATCCGTTTCGACGATGATTCGGTTCTTGCTCAGCTGCTCCTGGACCAAGATGACCTTTTCCGTGCCTTTCACGACAAAGTAACCACCGGGATCGAGCGGACATTCGGACATCCGGGCGAGTTGTGCCTCGGAACGCCCGGTCAAGATGCACTTGTTACTGCGTAGCATGATGGGCAAACGACCAATGTTCACGTTTGGTCTCCTCACCACGTTCTTACCGCGAGTATACTGAATCGTGACGAGAATAGGTGCACTATAGGTTATGTCGCGTAACCGACATTCGTGTGGGGTAATACTCTTGTCGATAGCGTCGAGGTCGGTGCGGTCAGGGAAGCCGACGAGGATGTCGGTGTATTTGAGCCAAAACCTGGGATCGACGTCCGAAGTGACCTTGTTATTGGCTTTGACGATGTTCTTGATGTCGGTATCGACAAAGTAGTTGAACGAGTCGATGTGCTGTTTGACGAGGCCCTTGACTTTGAGGAAAGCAGGCAACAGGAGCCATTTGTCCTGTCAGGTTGGCTGTCAAGGTACGCGTTGGGGTGAGATCTGGGACGAGCGCACCTCGACGTTTTTAATTGGATCTGCAAGACCCAGCCCGCGCCAGTTTGTGTGGTTCAAATGCTGCCATTCCTCGTCCCCTGGGTCAACGTCCATCATGATGGCTCACCACGGCGAGTAAAAGCACGACCCCGGGCACCCTCAAGTGATAAAGTCTTGGATAATTCAATAATTGGCATAGGCTTTTTCAGAAAATCACGAATTGTCTCATATCATAGCCCGTCATGAAGCGTGGAACGGTCTGGAAACCTCTTCTGTACAATCTTAAAGCCGATAACAACCCTTTACTACCTTCAATATAAAATCTGTTTACCTTGTGCAAGAGAGTTGGCACACCCAGGCATGACGCAACTAAATGAACATATATCGGTTGATGGTTTTGGTTCGCATTCGTCGTCAAACAGCTTTGGCGCAGCGCATCGTATAGCCTCGGGGTCAGACGAACACCGATTCAAGTATTGCAACTTCTCGAGGGCGGATGGTAGTCCGGAATCAGTTGTCGAGGATTGTGTGAAGATATTGAACCAAGGCCCCCTAAGAATGGCTGGGAAATCTTGACCGAGGTTATGGCCAAATGATCAAAGAAACGGACTAATTGTGTCCTCCAATTCTACCTGGTCAAGTTCAGGAAGAACGAACCTGATTATTCAGGAGCTGTCATTGCTTTGAGTGACTCAGGCACCAGGTAGTATTCGAAATATTACTAGTGCTGGTGTCTTGGTTTGTGGGAATTCTCGTGGTTGCGACTTAGTCTCGCCCGGGGAGCAGGACCTTCCAGGTATTAATACAAGTTAGTGTCCACAGTGGGGGGTGGGGAGATGATTCGCACGATCACGTTGGTATTTGAAGATAACACACTCCTTTGCAGGTGGCTCGTTCACCGCTCTCTCAAG